>CABFOQ010011129.1:1869-20008 GCA_900660455.1 Gephyroberyx darwinii | reverse complement strand
ATATATATATATATATATATATATATATATATGTGTGTGTGTGTGTGTGTGTGTGTGTTCTCTACCTGTGTGTTGCTCTCCTGAAGAATGGCATTCTCCTCTCCAGCTGATTCTAGATTCCTCTGTAGTCTGTCACTGTTCATATTATACACCTTCAAAGTCGTTTGTGCCTAGAGACAGACAGATAGACATAGTGTCACATGAACCATAGAGAGACATAACGGAGGAAAGAAAAGAAGGAAGAGGAAGTAGATGGAGAATGAATGTAGACAGAGGAGACGAGGTAAAGAAAGGACTGTACCTGTTCCTCTCGTGACTGGAGTTCTTTGGTTTCTTCTTCAAATGTTTTCATGCTCTCCTCCAGCTCTGCTATCTGGAAGGATAACAACAACAAAATCACCACTTATGCCATATTACACTGTGACAAGTCACCATCGAACACCTCTCCTGTCATCTGCCTGCCTCTTTAATTCTCTGGTCTTTGTGGTCTTTGACCACTCCCATTACCTGTGTGTTTTTGTTTTTTTACACCTCCGGCCCCACCTGTCTTTCAATATGGCCGATTCGAAGGGAGCGCGCCAAAAGCTGTGAAGTCCCTGTTTGTTTAAGCTTAAAGAGTCAGCAAGTCCGTTACAGAATTATAGGTCGGGGTAGTATTAAACCCTCTAGTTCCTAGTCTTTTCTGTTTCCGAGTGGATTTATTGCTGTTTTGAGTATGACTGACTGTTTGACTGACTGACTGACTGAGACCGTACAAGTACAACTATCATGAGTACTTGGGGTTCCGTTCAGGTTGGGAGGGAAATTGGTGTTTAATTAATTCTGTTCTGTTTGTTTGATTGCGAACTATTGAAGTGCATTGTGGGATTTCTGTTGGACTGAATTTCTGTTGGATTTGTGTTATATATTGGACTGAGATTGGACTTTTACACACATGCCCACACTGATTTATTATTTCATTGAATATATTACTTTGCATTGAAGAGTATTGTTGTTGAGTGTTTTGTTCCATTTCTATCTTTCCATGTGGTGTGAAAGCTTGTTTATTTCCCATGATTGTGAGGGTGTATGATATGGTTTTAAATTGTTTTCATGCATACTTTGGGGCTGTTTGACTAACCAGATCTTGACTGATTAAACTTTTGTCAGGCCCTACCCTGACTGGCACTCCAGCAAAAGTCAAACCGTCACAACACCACTGCAATGGACGGGCATTCCTATTCAAATATAAATCCTTGAATGATTTTTGCTGGAACACTTAACATGACTGTCATGGTTTGGTAATGTTAACGGAAGTGTGTATTCCTACCCTCCTCTCTTGCTGTATCCTGTGCTCCCTTTGTCGGTCCAGTTGGTCTTTCAGTTGTTCCAGATCTTTCTCCAACTCTCCTTTGCCTCGCTCCAGCTGACTGGCTTTGAGCTGGAGGAGGAAGGAGAAGAGATGCCATCAGAATAAATCCTCTATGTATTTGTGAGAGAGAGGAGAGGAGTCAACATCGAAGGCAGGAGGGTCAAACTTTGGTTGCCACTGTATATAACTTATACATATATGTCCTTCATTGTGACAGCGACGGGGCACAACATGAGATGAACTATACTGATCCCTGAGGGGAAATAGCATTACAGCAGCAAAGAATAGGACAGATTCTGCCTGTTGAGACCAAAGCAATGTTGAACACAGCGTCCATCTGCTGGCTGAAAATGGCATTGCAAGCAATGAGGAGCATTTTATTTCAGGAGCATCACATGGTCAACATTGTTAAATTGTCACAACTTCAGCTAACATTAAAGCAATTAATATTAAAGTAATGTAAGCATACCCAGTCTAAACCTTTAGCAGTTAGTTACTTTGTCTCTGCATTAGCTGGTAGCCTTCCTTAGCTTACAAGCAACTCTTTGACTGTGGTCGATTGGTGTCTCAATTATGCATGTGCAGTTGTGTAAATTGTTTGTGTAGTTTATGTACGGTGACATGTACAGCTTTGTTTTGACTGTAGGATATTTGTGTTGATTTACTATGATGCTGTAAATCATCCCATTCAATTTTATTCGGTTGTATCTTGGGGAAAAAGCAGGATATATATCCTATACATGCTGAAAACTGTCAATCACAGACAAGCTTGCAACCTGCACACTCCTGACAACCTGCCCACTGCTTTCTTTTCAGCATAGTCACATCTTGCATTTTGTTGCTATATTCACCTTTTATTTATTTCAGGATTTCTCCAAGTTTTCGGTCTTACCTCAAGACGCTCTGTCTTTTCAGTTTGGGCCAAGACACCACTGTCCCTCAGTGAGCTCTCCAGGTCATCATACTACAAGATGACACATAAGAAAACAAACAAATATAGAAATCAGATTAAATGCAGAAGAGATACAATCCCCACAGCGATAGATGTATTTTGTTAGGATTTTATATCTATATCTAACTCATTTATTTCTAACGGGAGGCAAAAATGATCACCAGCCACATGCTACCGGTCAAGTTTGTCTATGGCTAGGCTAGAAAGTTTGGTTACCCCCTTCTGCCACTAACCAACTATCATTTGGAGGTTCTATTCTGTTCTGGAAATCTAGCTGGCAGGTACGATAGTGAAAGTGGCTGGTGACTTGTGATCTACCAAGTACTGTGGCCTGTAGACAGAGGAGGTAGTTTCCTGCCCTGATGGGAGGTTTCCTGCTTTTTGTGTTACTGATCACACCCCTGACAACACATGGGATAATACTGACATTCTGAGTCAGTCATTATTCAAGCTATGGAAAACTGATTAATGAATTGTTACATTAATTAGACTCTGTTTAAAAAGGGACCAGACAGTCAGCACTGAGGCTAGCACTGACCTCTTGTTGACATTTGCTCAGAGTCTCCAGGACTTTACACTTCTCATTCAGCAGCTCTGACACCTGCTGAGCCATATGTCTCTCTTTACCTGGAAAAGAGGTAATACAAAACATTTTGTAGGGAACAGTGCACAGAGGGCAGGGAGAGAGGAAAGACAATACTGATAAGATGTATTGGTTATAGTACTCTGTTAAGCTGTGGAACTATGATGTCAATGAATAAGGAGCAGGAACTTACTTTGGTACATCCTGCTTTTGACCTGTGGAGGACCATGTGAGATTAGCCATCAGAAGGAATGACAAGTAAGATTAATGGATTGATTGTCAGTGGAAAAGGCAGTGTGTGTCCTATTTGTTTGCGTGTGTGTGTCTATAAATGAACTCAGAACATGTCCAGATGAACAACTTCATGGTGCCTGAGCTCTACGTGAGTACTTACAGAACTATAACATCTACAGCTGAACACCAGCATTGTTACCAGCCCCACTAGGCTGGAGATGATGACTGGTTCCCATGGCAATCCGTACAGGTCCGGCCCAGGTCGGATGTCATCTGGCAGTGATGACACAACCTGGGAAGGAGGGTTATAACGTCTGAGCTGGTTTCAAATTTTGGTACATATCTTGTCTCTCTTTGGAACCCAGGCTACATTTTTTTCAATTGCGTCAAGGTTTAAAACCCTTCTTCGACCTGTCCCATGCCTTTATGTACATCTCCCCTTCATTACTAAGTGGATTTAATAAGTGAAATCAACAGGGGATGATCATAGCTTTCATCTGGATGCATAGAAATAAAATAGGTGATCCTAATAGTAGTTAGCGTATGAGTTCTCATCATGTTTGGAGCCACCAGAAACTAGTCTGCAGCCTATTTCTGATCCTGACAGCTAGAAAGCGGACAACTACTACAGTAGCTACTCTCCCATGCAGGTTTCCCATACAAACCTAATACGTTAGTGGCTGCTTTACCCACCCATCTCTTCCTGGAATCAAACAATTCAGGTTTTCGCTGGACACTTAATCATCCTAAAAACATTAATTCTAAATATTGGGACTACACTTATTATTAAATGGAAATCTGCATAGCCACTTATTTTAATTTGACATTTCACCACGCAGTAGTGGTAAGGTTTTGGCTGTGATGGCGCACGGTCCTCAGCGTATTGAATGCAATCGAATCAAACACTGATATAGTTTCTGTCAATTTTGTACAGCGACGGCAGCCATTACACAACTGGTACAAGAAGGAAATGATAACCGAAAATCTGCTACTGCCAATTTGTCTGACAAGGAAGATTCAATTCTGTCTATCTTAACGGGTGAAGAACAGCAGAAATACAGAACATCACACCTGACCGCGACAGCCTAATGTTACTAACAATTACCTAACAGTTACTAACTATTCAGACACAAGCACAAGCATCCCATATGCAGATTCAAACACAAAATTCAAACCTCACGAGTACCCTGACAACTTGTTAATAGCGTCGGTAACACACATATGAAAATAAAAAATGAACACTCAGTCAGACGAGATACAGCATCCAATCATGGGATGTTTTCCTTCGCCTGGTGGTGTGTTACGTTAAACTGTGCTAGCTAGCTAGCTGTTGCTAACGAAAACTGCCACATAACGTACATCCTTCACTTTCTCCACGGCGATACTGTAGTAAACCTCCGCTGTCGCTTGAAAGTCGGCCGTTTTGATGGCCAGTTTGTCACTCGCTGACTGTTCCGCCATGTCCGAATTATTTCATTTGATTGATATTTTGTAGGTTTATGTTATCATTGGGAAAGCTGTCAACCGGGCAAGCGGCGAATTCATATCCTATTCACAACACCAAGGCTCAAGTGAGGTTCACGTCATGTTGCACATTCATAGGGGGAAACCCAATACTCCAGTCTCTCCAAAAATTCACTTAAATGTGTTTAATAGATTTTTATCGTTTATGAAGAGCATAAAATAAATTATTATACGGTTCTTTTAAAGATATTAAGTAAATATGAGTTCTCTGGAACACGTAAAACCCGATGTGGTTATAAAACACCCCCGCCGTTTTAAATGGTTCACTCGCAACGTCACCAATTGTACAACGCCACACTGGCACATCGGAGCGCTTTTAAAGTAACACCAAAGCAAACAGGTGGAACCAAAACCAACAGAAACATTCACAATGCGCTCTTTGATGAGCGTAATGTGAATATGAAAAACCGTTGTCTTGTTTAAACAGTATTTAATACAACACATGCTTGTGTGTGATCATTTGTCACCAGGTTGAGATACAACCACAAGTTTGTCCAAGTAGGACAAAGGTGGAGATTTCAGTCCACACACTTATTAGTAATGCCAAGCCAATGCTCCAAAAGCTTCATACTCACCGAATCGACTTCATTTGCATCCATTTGAAACCAGAAAATACCCTGCTCCCTCAAATCCTCATTTTATGGCAACTTGCCTTTAGAGCAGTGTTGAGCCAGCTGGCTCAATGAGAGTAATAGAGACCAGCCCTAAGGAATGTGAATGACATTGAAGGACCTAACTCAGCTTGACAACTGAGAAGCAGGCTGTACTGCATGCCAGAGAGAAGTGGACAGATCAGCAAGTTCAAGTTCAGTGTCTTAAAGGACCGGTGTTTATACCATGTGGACACATTTCCGAAACAGCTGTATGGACCCATGGAGGTCATTGTCAATAGGGGACAACTAGCTGTCCAAGGCTCTGCGTCCAGAGGCGCCCATACAAAATGATCCATTAAGGGTAGAACTTGACATTTATGCCCGCAAACCCAGTGGTACCTGAATAAACATGATGAGATTGGGTCAGGCCGAATTTCTCAGTTAAAAGGATAGCATTTTGCTTTTGTCTCATTACCATTTGCACCACAGTTCCTACTAGTATACTATACTACTAGTATAACAACACTGCTGACTTTCACAGATACATGCTTACAATTTATGTCTCTCATCTGTGTTCCTTCCAGACTCCAGTCTCTCATTCTATTCCTAATGCTATCAAAACAAACTTGCAAAGACACACAGCTTGCTTGAGAGGTAGCATCTATTATTGTATGAAAAAAAGTAGAGAATGAACATATTAAAGACTACTTGTTGGCTGGTGTTCATCATTTCCTTGCAGCCATTCTCAGCTAAGAATAATGAATGGCAGTGCACTGTTTAGAATAGTCATCATAAAACATGTCGATATTAGGATTCAATGTCTCTGGAAATTGTGTTTGGTGCTGTTAGGAATAGAAGGTGAAGATGTAATGACGCTGAACATGACATAGAATTTAACACAGCTTACAATATTAAAGGACAACTTGGCCTCAATTTGGCCTCCGTGAACCAAAATCGGGTGGTAACTCTTACCTGCACAGTAAGCCATTTGAGGAGCTCCCTCACTGCGAGGATATGAACGGTAGCATCTCCAGTGACCTGGTGAACAGAGTCCAGAATCTGCATCATCGCCCCTGTGTGTACAGTCAGAGAGAGATAGGGACATTCATGGAAGTATTTAGGGCTGTTTCATGGTATTTCATCTTTATTAAATGTATGCAGTAGGTGACAGGAAAAATAGGACAGTGACAGATGAGCTCAATTCAAACCCAGGAGTTAAAAGACATTTGTTTCCCTGTTTGGCCTGCTGCCTCGCTCCTACAACCGTAGCACACCGTTGCTAATAACCGTGATATAGCACTCCCTCTCATATGTTACTGCTTACGTATAAAGTTTCTTTTTTTTTATCTTGTTTTAGTTGGATCATCTTTTACTCATTTTCCAAGAATGGATACTGAGTCATCCATACCTTCCAATGGCTGTGGCGATCCTGTCCGGTTGTCAGGACTGCTGCTGTCTAACACTTCTATAACCGCTTCCTCGGGGGTCACTCTCTCTTCTCTACTTCCTTTCTCTGTTTCCCCTTCTTGTCCCATCTCTCCACCTAGCTGTCCATCCTTTTCCTTCCGCTCCCTCATCCCTTCACCTCTGTGGTTGTTGCTGTCTCGGCCTGCAGGAGAATCTCCTGTCTTAAGTGGGTCTTCTCCAGTGGTGGTTTCTTTATCTTTCAAAATCAAAATAACACAAAATAAATTGATGGAGATATTGTCTTAAATGAAGGCACTATTCCTATGTCAATCAAGTATATCGGCCATGATCGCCAGGGAACATTTTCAGCCAATGTAGACATTAATACCTTGATGGTTTGTGTTAGTGACGTCTGATTTCCCTGTGTTGAGTATCTCTTTCACTCTCGCCAACAGCATGTCTAGTTTCTGAAGGGCGATGAGCAACCTGGTCTTTTCCTTGTCCTCCTGTGGCGCATCCGCAAGCCTCACACTAGGTCTGATCAGTGCCTCCCTGTGGTAATGCAGGAGTACCTCCATATCCAAGAGTATAGATTCATCTTCAGTTGCTGTTTCTGAGCTGCCCAAGATGTAATCCAACCACTGCAGTTTGTTCCGCCCAAAGAGCTCCATCACAACGGCGGTCTCATCTACACTCATGTGGCCGAGGAGTGCCTTGTAATGTTTGGAGAGCGCCGCTGCTGTTGGCTTGAGGGGGGCGTCTGTGTTTGGGGACGGGGAACGAGGATGGGACTGGGACTGGGGTTCGGCAAGAGGTGATGCCCGGGGCTTGGTAGAGGGAGGAGAAGATGGTTGGGGCTGGGATGGAGGGGTGCTGTGGTGCAAATCTTGGATGTAAGCCTGAGTTGAATCAGCGGTTGAGTCTAGTTCTTGTTCAGGAGTGAAAGAATCCAGTGGCTGGGATGTCTCCTCTGTTCTACTGTCTGGAGATGCTTTTGAGTCCTCGGTTTTGGTGCTGAAAAAACCGAAGGTGTTTTTGAAGAGACCAAAAGCTCCTCCACTTTCAGTCATTACTGTGCCTCTATTTGGATCTTCGGGGGCAACAGTAGAACCACTTGAAACAGCCTGACTCTCAACAATCCCACTACTTGAAGCTGAAATCTCCCCTTCCCTCTCATTACCATCCATATCGACATCATCCTCCGTCATCAGCACATCAGCTCCTTCATTCTCACTTGTATCATCGTGCCTTATGTCTCTCTTCTTGTCTTCTGTTTCAGCCGATCTGTCCTGGTGTGTGTTGTCCATCTGGTGATCAGGGTGTGTATTTTTTATCTCGTCAGCAGAAAGCCCAGGGGAGCTGCTTTCACCTGAACACTTTGGATCATTGTACTCAGTTTTCTGTCCCATGGCATTAGAGAGACCACAGGGGCTCGCCTCACCTGAACGCAGTAGATCATTGTCTCTGTGCTCAACTTCTCCTGTCTGATTATTAACTTCATCACCGGAGGCAGCCCCGACGATGAAAACACTAGTGGGGTCAAAGATGCCGCCCACATCGTTGCTATCATTATCTTCATTCCCAATTACCTCTGATTCCATTTTTTCGCTCTCCCCTTGCTCTTCCCGCCTCTCTTCCTCATCGGACTTGATATCCTCATTTGATGTTGCTTCCTCCTTTTCTCTGTCCCTTTCCTCCTCCTCTTGTTTCCTCTCCTCGATTCCCTCAGCTGTTGTCTTCTGACTCTCTCCTCTCCTGTCCTCTAATATTCGTCCATTGCCATCCGTTGGATCACTCTTTCCTGTCTCCGTCGCCCTTTCATCCATTGATCGTACTCCATCTTCAGAGTCACCTCGCTCTTCTTCTCTGGCTTGGCCACCTGTCACAGAGCCATCTGTGGCAGCCTGAGGATGAAGCTTATTTGAACTTTCTCTAACAGGAGCTTCTCCGGTTGAATTCATGCTCAGACTTGAATTTATTGCCGCTAGCCTGTTCTTATCAAGATTCTCCCCTTCCTCTTCCCCCATCCTCTCATTCCCTTCATCCTTCCCCTCTTTCTTTTCCCCATCCTCCTTCTTCTCCTCTTCCTTGTCCTCCTCCCTCTTTTCCTCTTCCTTCTGTAGGCTTTCAGTCTGTCTCTTTTCCGCTGTTTCAAAGAAAGCTGAAGCCAAGCCATGGTCAGCCTTTGTCCCTTTCCCAACACTTGCTGACTCTAAGCTGCCAATGTCATTCTGGAGATTGTTTTGAATCTCAAACTCAGAGTCAGATGGTTGGACGTGGTCGGTTTCTGTGTCTGTTTCCATCCTACTAGCTGACTTTAGGCCACTTTCATTCAAAGTCCCATTGTCAAAGCCAAATGTCTCTTTCTCGGTCTGACCTGGTTGGACGCCCTCTTTCTCAGTTTCTGTCTCAGAATCAGCTACCTTTGGGCTGTTTGCATCACCATCACTGTGTGTGGCTCTCTCTGACATCTCTGGAGACACAGAGGCCTGATTTATATTGTCCAAATTAATGTCTTGATTGCTCTCACTAGAGGTCAATCTGCCTCCATCCTCTTCTGGAGTGTTTTCTTGAAGAGTTTCACTATTTACACTGGTAGATTGTGGTCTGCCAAACTCCCGAGCGCCATCCTGATCAAGAGATTCAACAGGGTGTGACTCCGCCTCCTGTCCTAACTCAGCATGGCGTGTCTCTTCCTGAGTGATGCCAACTTCCTGTTGCATCACAGCCTCTTCTGTCTCTGCAGTGTTATTGTCAATCATGGGTATGCTATCCGTGTTATCAAGATATGTTGTTACGCTCTGAGGAGTTACAATGCCATCCTCTCTGGGGATTTTATCGTCCCTGTCCTCGGCTGTGCCCGGTGGTGAGGAAGGCCAACTCGTTCCACTGCTGTCTTTTTCATCATCATTGGTTTGACTTTGTTGGGTTGGTTCTTCAATCTGCACTGTGGAAAATGTGTCGCCTGCTGTGCTCGATAGTGGGATGTCTCTGTCAAGCATCGCTGTTTTTGCGTTACTCCCCTCGTCTTCATCACCACCACCACCAGCCTCATTTTCTACAGATGCCTCAGTGGAGCCTTTTGTGTTATTAATCTGATTTGCAGAGATTTGTCTCCCTTCCTCATCCGCTGTCGCTGTCTTTTGGCTTGCTTGCTGTTGATCTTTGTCATCCTCCTCATCTTCACCCACAACATATCCCATGGAATCCAATGTAGAATCCACAGAATTCAATGTGGACCCCTGCGTAACTTCACTCTTGTTTTTTGCAGATTTTTCCTCATCAGCTGTATTTGTCTCTTTACCCTCATCATCTACATCATCATCATCATCATCTAGATGATGAAGAAAGCTGTCCAACATGGAAGAGAATCCACCTGCAGGGAAGACAGACTGGGACTCTTCCTCTGACTCGGGCTGGAAAGCATTAACCTCTTGATCAACTTCGTCAGATCCAACACTGTCCTTGCTACCATCTAAGATATCTAAGACATTCCCATCAGCACTGACTGCTGCTGTTGTACCCGTCTCGATCTCTGATGGGAGATTTTCATCTTTTTGAGTTTCTACCACCTCCGATCCACTGCAGTTTTTGGTGGAGCTATTGTCAACACTGTCACCTACTTCCTTTATTACTGTCTCTGTTTCGGTCCCACCGTCCTCCTCTATCCTCTCTTCGCTTGGGTCTGTCTTTCCTTCCTCTGTCGGCGCAGGTTGTGACTGACTGGTCTGACTGGTGCCCTCTTTCGATTCTGTTGGTCGTTCTGAGTTTTTGTCCGCTTCCCCCTCTTTAAAACCACTTCCCACAGTCGCATCAACTCCTCCCTTATCTTTACCGAAGCCTAAAACATCCCCAATCCCTATATCCAACCAAGAGCGAGAGGGTGGTTCCACTTCCTGGATTGTGTCCTTGTCCTCTCCTCCGCCAGTTGTTTTCTCCTGCCCCGGCTCCTGATTGGTCAGACCGAATCCCAGGCCGGCGGACAGCCCACTTCCCAGCCAATCCAACACCCCCCCCTCTACCTTCTCCTCCTCCTGTAAGCGGTTACTATCTAGATCCAGAGCCAACCTCCTGCTCCTGAATGTCTCTCCTGTTTCCTCCTCCTTTTCTTTTTCCTCATCTCGCTCTCTTTCTTCGGAATGATCTGTTCTTCCGTCACCTCCGAAACCAAGCCATCCAGTCACAGTTGACGTGAAAGCATTTTTGTCATCTCTCACTTTTCTCTCTTCTGCCTCTTTTTTCTCTCCTTCTGTGGAATCGTCGACCTTTCCCTCTCCTCCCATTCCCAGCCATCCTGTCACCGAAGAAGTGAAAGAAGCTTCACCTTGTCTCTCTTTTCTCTCGCTCTCATCATTTTTCTCTCCTTCTGTGGAATCGTCGACCTTTCCCTCTCCTCCCATTCCCAGCCATCCTGTCACCGAAGAAATTAAAGAAGCTTCACCTTGTCTCTCTTTTCTCTCGCTCTCATCATTTTTCTCTCCATCAGCCGAATCGCCAGGCTCTCCCTCTTCTGCCAGACCTAGCCATCCTGTCACTGATGGACCGAGCCAGTGGGAAGAGGAGGAGGAGGAAGGGGAGGAAGAGGAAGGAGACCCACCTTGTTCATCCTGAGCCACTTCATCACCACTGCCAGCGTCCACTTCCTCATAAGTTCCCGCAGCATCAGCATCGTTTTGATCACTTCCTGTCAATGTGCCGTCCACTTCCTGTGCTGAAACTAGAGGTTCTGTAGTGGAATCTTCGGATGTTGGAAGACTTTCAGCATCGCTGTCTTTGGTATCTGGGCTCTTTTGGGTTGTTTCTGGCCTCTGGATTTGGATTCCCTGATCATCTTCGTCATCAGTGTCCAGATAGTTGGAGTCAATGGGATAGCCATGCTCATCCATACAGAAGAAATCATATTTCTTAAAGAGGAGAAGGGATAAAGACAGGATGCTTTAGGAACACTGCATTTATTAAGAATATGTATTACATTCTAAAGCATGGATGGTTGTCATTTGTTTTAATAGCAGTTTCTCTTCTACAGGAAACAAAGACTGCTAATCCTAAACTTACCTCCTATAAATCACATCATATTAGTTCCTTAACATGTTTGGAAAAGGGAAGGACTCATAATGCAAGTATAACTTGTTACCGTCTATCAGTAGGTACCATTTCATTTGTTATCACCCTGTCCATAACTGTGTATAAGTGTGTTTTGTTCACAGCCTGTAATCTGAACGGCTGCTGAAATCAAAGCCTCTTTACCTGTGTCTCCACTACTTTCTCTGTAGTTGCATAGACCTCCTCCTCCTTTACTGCATCCTTTGGGAAATAGCCAAACTGTTTGTCAATCTAAAAAGAAAAAGGACACGGAGAAGACGTCACAGCTCCAGAGAGCCACACAAGCATCACAGGGTATTAGTGGTTGAGTGGGCAGGAGACACAATTAGAGACAGAAAAAAGACATCAAGGATATGAAGCACATGATAATGAAGATAATGATGATAATGAAGCACATTTTATTAATGCTCTTGACAAAAACATGATGGTGACAGGATGTCTGCAAATTTCTTCACTTTTAAGACCTTTTAATGCCAGTTTAATGAATTATAAAGCTGTAGTCCAGTCTAGAATGTTGGTTTGCATGACTGGGCTGATTTCTCACTAGAAAAACAACACACAAGTAAGCCACAACTTTTAAGAAGTTTTAATTTGAGACTTAAAAGGCCATAGACATTTTAAAGCCTTGAGTTTAGATAATATAATTGAAGATATTTTAAGACTTTTTCAGGACCTGTAGACATTCTGAATGAGGCACTAAGCCTCCAAATATATACTTTGCCTTGTAAATACGTTTTCACCGCACACAATCTTTCAGCATTTTCCCCAAGCTATCTTTAAAGCAGCGCTCTGATAGGTGTATGTTTCCCGGGTGTTTACAAAAGCTTTCAACTTTACTCAGCTAATCACAAAAGAGAACCTGAACTATCTGCGTTATAATCAGGACTAACCTACAACCTGAGATAAAGAACAATTTGGGATGGGTATTTACTGAGCTCTGTCTCTAGAGAGACAGACAGACAGACAGACAGGCAAAGAGAGAGACAAAAAGACAGACGTACACTTCCTGCCCAGAGGTCTTGTCTATTGCCGGTCAGCTTGTGGTAAACAAAGATGGTGTCTCCTCGCCTGAAGCTCAGGAAGCGACAATCCTTACCATGGTGGTCCCTGGTGGCCTGCACCCTGCTCATCAGGCCTACACACACATACACACACATACACACACACACACGCACACACACACAAAGATCGAGGTCCAGGAAGATTCCCAGATTCCCATCAGTGTAATTAGTCAGGTTCCAACACAGAACCATGTGATTACTGTATAGTAATCACTGTGTAGGAGTCCTGTTTCTAAATTCTATTCTTTCTATTTTTACTTTTTTATACACTACCTATACTTGTATATTACTTATTTATATAGTACCACATTAAGAGACCTGTTACCTAATTTCTTTTTTTCTACTTTTTTCATATAAATATTTTATAATTTTGTGTTGTTTTATGTTTAATGAGACCTACAGGACCAAGGCAAATTCCTTGTATATGCAAACTTACTCGGCCAATAAAACGTATATACAAGTATTTTTTTACCACTTACTTTCACACTCAGAATCTCCACAGATCTTGTAGTCAGACAACAAGCCCGGGTTGACGTGAGGTAAAATTGAAAGAATTATGCCTGTGCTCCATAGGAATAGGTCAGCCTGTGAAACAGCCATTCTTGATGTTTTAACAGGACTGCATCAAGTAAAAAATGTCCATAATAGGGGAAAAACTTAGCTAGCTAGTTGTGGACATTGCCTCCAAGCTGTTACTGTCACGAAGGCTCAATACCAAATGAGTTGAGATAAGATAGAAGGTTAATATGGGGATAATCATTAACATCTGAGAGTTGCTGGTTTGACAGGCTACAACATTGCTCAACATTTTCCGTTGCTGGTCAAAGCTTTTCTGTTTCGGTATTTTATTTTCAAAGCAATGACTAGATTTGCATTTTATTGTGGCGTAAATAAACAAAATAAGCATGTCTGTGCACTGACAACTCTGGTGGCAAGGTAGAACGTGGAGATTTCATGGACTTTGACCTCTGGCTGAAGTAACGCCAGATACGCTAGATACGTATATGGCGTACGTTACCACAGCAACCACCGCCGCGCACCGACTGCGTCATCAGTCCGCGTCTAAGAGCAAGATGGCCGACGAGCTTGTGCTTTTGGCTTACCTGCTCTGAAAAATTTGACAGTTTTACGGCTGTAGGACTTTTTTGCAGGAAGCGGGGACCTCACTTGTACCCACAAATATTATCTTATTTAGGCGGCATAGCAGTTTGTTCGTTAGTTTGATAGAAAGATAAATACGCAATGAAGTCGGACGTGGAGGAGTTGATGCCCAGGCTGCTGCCTATTGAGATTGGAGAGGGTACACAGGACTTGGACCTGAACGGACCTCCCAGAAACCCTCAAGAATACCTAAGACAAGTCCAGTAAGTTCACCTAGTTAATGCTGTCTGTGCTGGGACAATAAAGATGTAGCCTGACTCTATCAAGGACCATCTTGTTATCTATATCCGCACTGATGCTGCCTTCATGAAATATTGGAATTAACGTTACCCACGAATTATCTGTTGAGCGCGCGTGAGCCATCCAATACAGATATAATGATGGGATGTAATGGGATAGTGGGAATTTTCCATGACACCCGATGTGACTTTTACGGGTGGAGAGCATAGAGGCCATGTCAACAACTAATAGTAAAATTAGATTCAATTGTATGCTATTGTTTGTAACTGGTAAATCATTTGTTTCTACTGCTTGTTTAACTTTTAATTGCCACGCGAACAAAAATTATACTAAATTAATGAATTAAACCACTTAGCCACGTGCCTGATGTGCTGCTTAAAGTAAACCGACAGCCACCAAAAACCTTCTTTTCTTACAGGGTACATTTTGTTGGACAAAAGCTCTAAAACAGGTGACAAATCGCATTCATGACTTCTGATCTCGGAAGTAGGAGTTTAAGAGAAGTGCTTGAAGGCAGCATCATTCTGTCCTTGTCAACAATTCGGGTCCCATTGCCTCATATTAGGTTTCCCATAACATTCAGTCATAATGGAGGGCGCTGCAGTGACAGTTGCTCTGGTTTCACAGCAGGTCGTCTATGTGTATAGAAACGCTTTTTGCTTTCACCAGGTTGGAGGCGTCATTGTGTCCAGAGGTGGTGGTGGCTCAGATTGACCCCAAGAAACTGAAAAAGAAACAAACTGTCAACGCATCTGTGAGTCTGAATGTATACCTGAGTTTTGTGTTAGGATGTTAAAGTGTGAGGGTGTGTGTGTGTGTGTGTGTGTGTGAGAGAGAGAGATATGACCAATGGCCAATAATAGCTTTATCATGATCATTGTGCCTGTGAGAGTGTGAGAGAGATTGCTCACTAACTGCACAGGATAAGTGGATGACACACACACACACACACACACACACACACACACAGACACACACATTTGGCAACCGTCTGAGGCTTGTCTGTCTCCTGTGCTTCAGGTGGCAGGTTGCCAGGCTGCTCCAGAGGGTTTCTCCCCCAGTCTCAGATGGCAGCAGCAGCAAGTCGGCAACTTCTCAGACATCAGACAGGTGAAACGCATACAGCCCCCTAACAGTCGGGTGAACACGCAAGTACACATGCACATTTTCGCATTCAGACATTACAGCGGTTCACCTTGAAGACAATAAAAGCATCATCTTGACCACAAGGCATGGCAACATTTTACTGCAGGGAAAGAGCAGAGATATCTAGTTTGGCTAGGACTGAGGTATGTAAGTTTGTGAACAGATTCAGTCTACTAAATATCTTTACCTATATGTAAGAGCAGTGATAGTAGTCAATTCTGATCTTGGGCTGGTGATTATCAGAAGGTAAACAGCCATCAATGTCATCAACTACATTATCAAAAAAAGGTTTTCCTCATAGAGCTTGTATGTATACTGTTCAGTATATCTTTAAAAAGGTGGGTAAACTCTATTCTAATAGAAGGGTGGGTTTAATCATGCTTTTTAGGTTAGGTCATTTTTTAATTTTTTTTTTAGAGTAGTACCAATGTAATCTATTTTCAGAGACTCATTCAGTGTTCTGCATTTTGCTTACAGAGCATCAATAAGCACAGGACACACTGGAGCCGTCAGACTCTGGACGACAACGTGCAGATGGTGAGGAGAAAGTTAATTCAACCATTAGAAAATCTTTCATTCTGCTCACCGCTCCCCCAGAGGTGCTATTCTTGTTTTTTTTTTAGTGTTTTATTTCTGCTGAGCACATTGTTGGAGGTTTGCTGTACGTGATTCTCTCTAGCTTTTCTGCGGGGCAAGCAAAATCAAGTGATTTCACAGCAGGAATGGAATGAAGGCTGTAGTGGAAATATCACATTTTGTGTGTGTGTGTGTGTGTGTGTGTCCCACAGCCAATGCTGACAGATGAGGAAGGTTGGAAGAGGTTTTGTTTAGGAGAGAAGGTCTACTGCGGCATGTCATCGTATGACACAGACCCAGACCCAGCACTGGACTATAGCAAGGTTTGTGTGTGTATAAGAAAGGGTTTATGGGTAATCTATTCATTAAACTATTTATTTAGCTATTGTCACTGGTCTGCACTTTTTGTCTTGTGATTGCACTTGTATATTTTTCCAGTCCTTTCGTGTCTAAGGCAAATTCCCTGTGGGCATTTTAAGTGTGGCTACTTCTATCAGCAGGGTTCCCACTGGTCATGTTTTGAAAGGTGTATTTCGCACAGGGAAAGTTAGGGAATTTGATAAATTCTCTGGGGAAGTCAGGGAATATCAGGGAATTTCACAAATGTATAGATAGATGAGTGAAGGCAGATATCTAACACATTACTTACAGGTTGACTGAACACAGAGCTGAATGATACTGTTATTGATCAGGGCATGTCTCTTTGTCCAGATGGGCTTCCCTCCCTTCCTCAGCATTGTCAGCAGACTCAACCAGGTAAACAACCATCTCATATTACATTTCTGACATTTATCTGACACTCTTATCCAGAGTGACGACGATGAGTACGGAAATCTAGTTTGTCTCTCTTTTTTCCCCTCATCTATCTCTCGTCTCCAGGCTACAGTGTCGGCAGTGTTGGAGATTCTGATCAGCTGGTTTGAGGAGAGAGACTTTGTTCCCCAGTTGGTGGGTTTAGTTTTCCTGTATCACCAAAAATCTCTAATGTTGCGTTCACACCGTGGCAGTAGGTAGCAAACTGGTTGGTCACATCTATACAAATCTCCATTTAGACTCAATTCTGGCTAGTGAGATTTTGATGCTAGCCCAGCCTGAGCTGTACTAGCTACAGGCTGGTGGATGAGCAAAACTTCCACCTCCAATTTTAGTGTGTGTTTGTGTTGTAGGGCCATTGGCTGTATGCGTTGTTGGCCTGCTTAGAGAAGCCACTGCTGCCTGAAGCCCACTCCCTCATCAGACAGCTGGCTAGGAGATGTGCCCAGCTCCGCAGCACTCTGGTAGGCCTCAGTGTCCCCTGACCTGTACTGTCCTTACAGTGTCCTAGCAAGTATAGTACTACCAATATGTACCACTGATGTGTTATATCTATCGATAATAGAAAATAGCAAAATGGAAATTGATATTAATAATAAAATGTCATAGATTATTTCTTTTAAACCTTCCTTTAGTGCTTGTCTCGGTGTGGTCATTTGTCAGTATTGGTAATGATTGGTATTTGCTTCCACAGGAGAGTCAGGAGGATGAGAGACTGCCTGCCCTCAACCTGCTCATCTGTCTTGTTGCCAAGTAACTACTGGTCAATCCAAATATTCAGTCAGGCCCTGTTGATGATGAAAAGATTAGCCATTGCCTTTTATTTATATATATACACACGTTTTTTTTCCAAGTTAAATTTAAAATTTGAAGACTTTTTCAATACCAGTTAGAATGATTTTGTTTAATCTAGGTGCCAGGTAGCCACTGTCTCAAACATCACATGCAAAATCTTCTCCTCGTGGTGTATTCTTTCTGCAGGTACTTTGAGCAGAATGACCTGGCAGACCAGCAGGAGTGAACGCTGAAGGTGGACGACCTGCATTCAGAGACGTCTGATCTCAAGAAAGATCTAACACTGAAGTTGATGGACAGTTAAAGAAAATAAGCAGTGTCAGGACCGCTCTCGACGGAGGATTCCATCGACCAAGCAGAAATCAGTGAAGAGTAATTAAAAAACTTCCAAGGTCTCAACAGTGTACAGAGTTGTTACATAGAGGGCTCAGGTGGTGACGTTCTGGTTGGGGAGGAAGTCAAGCGTGGTGCAGAGGGAACACACAACTGCTTCCCTTTATTTGTAAAGGATCTCATCCAATACAGCGCAATCAGCTGGACAGCAGCCAAAGTAATATCTGAACCTGTGATATCTTTAGTTTTGACTGGGGGGGGGGGGGG
>CABFOQ010011116.1:2175-19213 GCA_900660455.1 Gephyroberyx darwinii | reverse complement strand
GGATATGGAGGTGAGAAACTTTCTCAGAGAAACTCTCTCTCTCTCACACACACACTCACACACACATACACACACACACACACACACACACACACCTGACATCCAAACAACCTCAAGCTTTGACCCTAGCCTGTAGACTGTAGCCTGTACAGTATGTATTAAATCAGATTTAGTTATAAAGGCTACATATTATAGCCTAAATTAACTCTAAATCAGATTCCCTTACTGTAAGGCATGTCATGCTACAGAAAATATTGGCTGGTTTGTGTTGCAGTACTGATTTAACAGTAAGTTAGCTCGAGGTCTTGTGTAATTCAAGAGTTTGTGAATCGATGACTCTGTGCAAGATAAGTAGATTGGGAGGCTGTTGTGGGAGCTGGTGTCAGAGGAAATAATGCTACCATTGGCCCTAATGAGAGGACAGCATTATCACTCTCCCCTGGATAATTACAATTAGTGATCATTATAGCAAGTTAAGTGGGAGAAAAACAAATCCCCACTAGATAAGCTAATTAAAATCGCAAAAGATGCATTCGACAGAATATACCTTCACAATGTATGGGTAGAACTACAAACTAAGGTGTATCATTTGCTGTCTTCTTTAATTTTCTACCTTTTCAGTCCTAATGTTCTCTGTCTCTTTAACTCTTGCTCAGTCTTGGTTTTCTCATGCACGCATGCCCACACACACACACAGGGTTATGAGACAATGGGAGTGTAATTGCTCCATTATAAGTAGAAACTCGATGTTTGGAATGCAGATACAGTGGTGTTTATCGTCTTATTTGGAATTATAGACTTATTTACTCAGTATTTGCCTTAAATACACGTCTTAAACTTGAATTGCTAGTTGATGTTATCACTAATTGGCACCCAGTTTAAATCCCTACTAATTTGGTATACTGTAAGTCATGGTTTCTTACATAATGGGTAGCTACGCTAATGTGTTGCTGGATTATTTCCAATGAATTCCAACCACAGGTGACAAGCACATGGTTTTTTAAAGTGTTAGCTTATATTTATTTGAACAGGTGTGTCACATTGTATAGGTGGAAAAAACAGTGCATTAGTGAGTCAACATAATAGCAGGGGGTATGAACAAAAAGTATCTATACATATAAGTCAGAGTGAGTTTTGTGTGTGAGTGTAAGAATTGTTGAGAGATCAATTCAACTACTTCAACAGCTCCTGAGCCTTTTTTAATGAATGAGGAATGTGGAGTCCATACCTGTCTGGATGTAACATTTCCAGAGGTGGGATCCTCCGTGTCTCATGAAAAACTGTCAGTGAGTGATCCTGCGTCTAGGTCCTGTTTATTGCAGTCTGTTATGTTTTGTGCAGTCTGTTGAGTGTCTTTATACGGAGAAACAACTTTAAAGATGTCAGACTGGTATGACAGCTATGCTGAATCACGAGGGCAGCAGACTAAATTCCACATTTGAGTCCGAGGCTAACAACAATTTTAAGGATCTCTGCAATTGAAGTTTGGATATTAATTTTAATTTTGTCCAAACCTGTTACATGAAACATTACATATCCCACCTCTCTCCTTCTGCAGACCAAGTGTTTCATATGTGGAATAGGGAGTGACTACTTTGATGCAGCCCCTCATGGCTTTGAGACTCACACTCTACGGGAGCACAACCTGGCCAACTACCTGTGAGTCGATTCTTGCTCACTAGTTCTACCCATTGGGATAAGTATCATTATTATACTGCCATAGTTAGCAGAGAATACAGCTGTTTGAGTCTATTTCTAGCTGTTTTTCCAGTAAAATATCTAACAAATGTTTCCAAAATCTCCACAATCCTAGGATTGTTGTTGTATTGCCTTTTTTATATAGTGCTATGAATTCTAGCAGCTTGTTTTCTTCTCTGAATCCAAACATGAGTTGGAGTTATGAGTTACAAATTGTGTCCCTCTTCTGTGCCCTGGCAGATTTTTTTTGATGTACCTCATTAACAAGGATGAAACCGAGCACACAGGACAGGTATGGTAGTTGTAGTTTTTGCTGCATGATCTAAATCCAAGACACAACAATGAGTGGGCATTCACAGCATTTTACCAATTGCACTCCCACTTCTTAATCATTCATTTCCCAACGGTTCCTTCAAAGCTCAAGGACTTGTCAATTCCAACATTTTGTAATGGTAACAAAACTGTAGTTGAACCTTTTCAACTAGAGAATACAGAACCTCCATTCATATTTTTCTCATAAAACATTGCAATATTGAAGCTACAAATCAATAGTGTGTGGGTGTGATTACAGGCATCATACTTCAGGTGGGCACGTATTTCTCTTGTCATCAAATCTTTATAAGCAGTAAAGGAGTATTTGAATTCAGCAGAAACACTGCATCTTCATCTCTTTCTCTCTCGCCTCTGTCACTTAAATGACTATGTGGGCATGCATCAAAATGGATGAAGAAATGTTTAAATCTAAATGCTGCATGCTGCATAATATTAAAATAATAAATCCCCTTTATATCAGAAAATGTTTTATTTATTTTTGCGGCATACAAAGCATCTCCAATGTGATGCTGCAACATTGATAAAAGGAATATGAATATAAATATACAATAACATAGAAATATTATATTCCTTATCAGCCTGGGACATTTTGACCATTTAGATCAGGTTCCAAACTTTGTTGCTGGATCCTATCCCTTTTAATGTGGAATATTTCTCATATGTGTAAAAGGAAGTTTTCACATGGACATGAGTATTTCTCCATTGGGACAGACAAACGTTTGACACACAAACTTAACATTTGATTGATATTCTCAGTGGACACTTTTTAGATTGCTATTCTGATTGAACCAATGAGCTGATGATGAAAGGATAGATACAAGATAGTTTGGCACAGTAATGTTTTAAGAAATGTATTACTGATCTTTTGACCTTGCCAGGAATCCTACGTGTGGAAAATGTACCAGGAGCGTTGTTGGGAATTCTTCCCTGTGGGAGACTGTTTCCGTAAGCAATATGAGGATCAGCTTGGATGAGAGGAAATCGGAGAGATCTGAGAGCCTCCCTTGATAATGTCATCACGCAGATGTCATCTTGATCGATGACCTTGGACTCACCAAATTACCTTCAATGTTGTGTGTGCACTACACTGACTTTAGGCTTTGAAGTTTCCTCCCTTACTATATATATACATGATGATGCACAGTTTTTGTATGCATTGACAATTTGTATTTATTGAATTTATTGCATCAATTGGAAACAAAAGGATGAGGAAGTTTGTTTCTATTCAGACTGAAAGATAATGCACAAGCGTGTTCACAGGGTAAGAGTAACAGTCATTTTACTAATGATTATATTTATCATTTTCAGTGAAATAAACCCAAATTTGAAATGCAAATGCTGTTACACATTCAGTTCCATAGCACTCTGCAGGCTGGATTTGTCTTTGTAAATTTGTTTTCCGTGAATGCAGTGATCTATCTTTCCAATCACAGCCTCACATTCCATTCCTCTGTGTTTCATCCAGATAAACACTCTCACTCTGGTATCTGTTCTTTTCACCCTCCTCTCCTCTGTTCCTTGGGGCTCTCATCTTCTTGTCCTTGCTTCGCCTTCTCCTCTCCTCTCCACTTCAACACTTCTCCCTTCCCATTGTCATCCACTCTGTAGCGTGCCAGCATGTCTCTCCCAGAGTGCAAGTCCAAATCTTGCCGTGGAAATGGATCACCCTGCTTAATGATGTGATGGACCACTGCCTCAGACAGCCCAGAAACTCTTCGGGGAGTCTCCAGGCGTAACTCATTGACTACAGGAGCGTAGCGAGTTTTGTTAAACTGTTAAAACTCAGTTAAGTGTGCATGCGTGCAAAGAGCTAAGCAGCAGGAAGACAGGCGTGTGAGAGCCACCTACAGATATTGTCCTCATTATACAGAGGTCGAACGCTGGGTTTGAGTATTAGTCAGGCTTCACTTTGATATGGATGACACGAGCCAGCTAGTGGTAGTATTCATGTTGCTTTCTGTTACAGCTCATTGATAGAACAGAAAAAGATTTGTTTTCAGGCGTGACATTAGGAACTCTAGGGAGCCTTTTTCTATGAAACAAAGTCCTGGATTATGTCCTTTGCCCAAACAAAAAAGCTCAGTAAGTGGTTCAGTTAAGCAGCCATTGCAGTAATTGAAATTAGGCTTTTTTAAAAGGAGTGTGAATTTGTTTCTGCCAGATATAAAAAAGTCACGAGTTTTGTAGGGATAAAATGGTGCCTTATAGAGCTATTACTATGTGGAGAATCTCTAAATAGTCCTCGTTGCCATTTGAAGAGTAATTAGTGAGTCCATATAGTACTTAGTAGTTCCATATAAAACGAACCATTTGGGTCACTCAAGACAGGTTTGAATACTTTCATATTGTTATTTTTACTGGACTGTCTAATTTGATTTGGTTGAATATAGCTGATAAAGGTGATAGTGCTATATAGCACAAGTACATGTGAGGATGGTTGTATATAGAAGCAGTTTGCTTGGCACACTATTTAGTACTGCTGACCACCTTTCTTTCTTGGAGCACCTAGCAGACAGTCTCCTGACACGGCTGGTTGGATTTCCATAAGAGATGAGATGAGAGCTACCAGCCCAAGAGACTGAAATAACCTAGTGGATAGGTTGCCATATCAGCCTTTGCCCAGAGAATGAGGAATGTGAAAACCCTTTCTCATCAAAAGCCTATTCCTTTTGGAAATTAATCTCCTTCTAGTATGTATGAAAATCCATCATACTAACATCAAACCAACAGAAATCCAAGCCCTCTTTGCGGTTCTCTCATACCACAGACCCTGCAGTAGACATGCAGCACAGTTTCAGGAGCAGCATTCAACCAATTGCATTAGCAGAACACCATGTATTGGACCCAGAACACAATCTCCCCAAAAACCAACCCAAATCAAATATACTGACTCTTCGTGTAGTGGTTAGTGGCCACATCCTCCTAATCAAAAGATATTCTGCACACGATGGATGTTTGCTTGTGGCCAACCTTCCCTTGTAGTCCTTATGGTCTTTCCATTCTGAGGTTGAGTAACACTGAGGCCAGAAGGTCTGGATCTGGTTTAGGCTCTGCAGCATGGCTGAATTTGCACTATCTGTTCAAAATATGAACAGTATAAAAGTATATAAAAGTGTTATAAAAGTACAGAAACGCTATGTTACACAGATCAGAACTTGTCAGTACTGTCTAAGCAGCAAAAACACATATCTTTGGTCCCCACTGTTTAAAAAGGGATGTAAACTGTGTTTTGAACTGGAAATTCAGTTGATGAGTTACTCTGTCTCTGTTTGGGCTGTAGTCAGTTTCTCCTGTGGTGTCAGTGGCTCTGGTGCTGAGAAAGATATGTGATCTGCCTCATTACTGCAGCTATTTGAGAAGTGTGGACAGCAGCACCACCCAACCCGCTACAAACACACACACACACACACACACACACACACACACAATTTAAGAGCATAAAGTCATCTGTCACTTTCCCCGGTACTTTTCAACACCAGCTCCCAGCCACTCATACTGATATTGGTGCATATACTGTTATACTACCATACTAAACATTTACACTTGCTTTTAGGGAGATTTATTGAGCTTGTCTGCTACAATAGTGTACAACAAACCAGTGTAAACCAGAGAAGCCAAGCCTCAAGGTGAGTTTAAGCAAATACTAAAAGCATGTGATATTACAGTTACAATTTAACCCTGAGTCTGATTTTGCACAACAAATCGAATGAACAGGATGAGTTCCTGACCGTGTAGAATGGGTTTTGGATGCCATTACTGTAGCATATATTGGTGAAACTGCTATCAGCAACTGAATAACATTGTGACAGCAGAGGATATTTAACTCAAACTGTACATGCTTACATTACTCTCAGTTTATTGTGCTGTATTATACTGCGTCAAGGGCATTTTGCCATATTTATCTAGTCAACCTTGGGGTCTTGTACTGCTGCATCAGGCAGCCATAATACATTCAACGGTACCTTTTTGTGTTCTATCTCTGCAATATATATACAGCTATACACATATGAATAGCTTTACATGATATCACTGAATCACTATTTCACAAATGCACTCAAAGCAGAAATCATACATGCCTGAATAGAGAAGAAGAGCTTTGAGGTGTCATACAATCTATTACAACAACCCAGTAGGCCTATCAATGACACGTATAATATAGACTGATGTGACACATGGGCAAATGTAACTAATAGACCAAGCCATGCAACTCAGCTTTCAATGGGAAATCAATGAAATATGGATTCATCATCAGTAGCCCTCAGGTCTGCATTATTCAAAAACATTGTAATAATGTATGTGTGGCCAACAATAAGGGAGAAGAAACTGAGGAATTATGCATGGGCAGATGGCGTTAGACGGGCGTACAACAGCTGGGTATGCATGGAAGGCATAGTAAACTGATTATGGATGTGGGGGCATATGGTTGGATCATTCTGAACATTGCCTCCAGTACCTGCTATTGTTTGGGAAATATTGCCTGGGCACCCAAATATATCGTGAGAATGTAACCTGAGTGGTAAATCAATAAAAGATGACAAGAGGAAAGAAAGTGGGAGAATAAGTACAACTGTGAGTTTACCCATACCTCGGGCCAGAGGTGTCCTGAATTAAAGATGAGCAGTGACTCCTTTTGTTACTGTCTACATTATTGCTGCTCTCTGATTTCAGTTACGGAGCGATGTCTGTCTCAAACTGTACCTGTTTGGCACATCATATTAAATCCGGCTGACCGTCAGTGCAAAGGACTTCTGTGTCATTTGATTTGATTTTAACACTTGACAGTGTTGGCAAGCCATTTCTTGCTTGGCAGTTGTTCCTGTTTCTTGTAATTGATGGTATTCATTCTAAGATGTTGTTGATATATCGTGCTGGGACTTTATATGCTGTTTGCTGTTTTAGTATAACATGACATTCATAGTTGATATAGACATACTCTCGATTTCACCTTCTTGCCCTATGCATGTATGTTTGTGTTTATGTACAATCATCCTCTACTAGTTAAATGTTTGCAATGGACTATTTTCCATCCATACAGTCATCATTTATTCAGTCCCTTTCCCTCCGAATTTCACTGACCTGTCAGAAACACTTGAAGTGTGCCTGCTGGGATGTAGCGTATCAGGGCTTCTCAGGGAGATTCACAGGTAGACTCTTGGTCATGCATTGACAATGAGGCCAGTTCTTCATTTTAAAGGCAGCAAGATATTTTTATAGGGGTTTGGGGCGCATAAAATAGTGGAGGAGTTAATGTATAGCATTGACATTCCACATGAAGAGAATAATACTGTGCTGTCTCGTAATGGTTAAGTTCAACATTTGTGCACCCAATACTTAGTGGTACCTGCTTGCAGGGTATGTAAATGGATTCTAAACCTGCAAAGCTAGTTCAGCAGACAACTCAAGTGGCGCTACGGCCTCGGATCAGCCGATGTGTCAGCCGAGCCGGCGTATTGCCATCGCCAATTGGGCGGTCTATTTAAGCTGTCAGACTCACTTGCTTATTCTCTGCTGCTGCTCCCCATGCTGACATTGTTGCTGATGCTGCTGACTGTATCTCACACCCCAGCATCCACCTGTGGGCTCTGTTTCTTCACAGTTCCCCATGGTGAGTTGCTATTGATCTCTCCCTGCTCTGACCTTTGGTCCACTTTAAATTATGCTTTGCAGGGAGTGGTGCGAATAGAGTGCTGGCACCAAAATAAAACCTGTACTTACATTTATTCTCAATAAAAATGTGGTTATATATAGTTGTCTGACTGAAGTTAAGTTAAAAATCCAAAGACCAAGGTACATGCACTTGTTAATTACGTAACACCAGAAATTTACCATTGACATTTAATGACAAATGCTATTTAATTGCTAAATGTATTGATATTCATATATATGTTGCCAGTTTGAAGCTCTGATATCAAAATCAATAGTGAAAGGGTTTGAATTTTCTGAAAAACAATCAAAAAAACAAAATACAGGCAAAAGACTAGAACTGTGGCAGAGGAAGTACCTGCAACAACTATTTTATATGTGATAAGAGTTTTCGCCACCACCTCTCTTATTCCTTTTTTAAGGTCAGGTGCATTTTTACTCTCAAACTGCCCATTACTTTTAGAATTTAGTCTTAAATTGGCCGGTTAGAGCCAACTCATAACCATAGGAGGCTTTGCAAAAAGGGATGCTGGAATCCGAGAACAAGCCATCTGAAATCTTATTACTCTACATCTTGCAATTTTCATCCCCATCCTTCCTTCGGTATGGTGTCACACAGTGCAAAAGTGAAGCTTAAGAGAAAAAAATTGCAAAATCGGAAAACATAAAATAATATAACAGGCATCAAAGAGGATTTTTACTCAGATACCAGAAGCTTTGACTTTGACTATTGCAATACCAAAAGGAGTCAGGAAAATCAAAGGTATTTACTGTATTACTGTACTGTATAGTTATAAGACCTCAGTGTTAATATTTCAATTTGAAATACTGACTCTATGTTGTTCTGGAGTGACATCGTCTGTCTCTCAAACAATATGTTATTCATCACATGTATTGCTCTGGACACTCAGACAAACTCTTGCCTTCTCATTACAACTCTAATTTTCTTGCCACAAGGCCATAGAATTTTCTTGTAAATGTCTTCCAGTAAACATGCATTGCAAAGGAGGGAAAGGGAGGGCTTTCCACATTACCATTTAGATTGGACAACTTCATGCCAAGAGAAAGCCAATTACTCAATGAGGGTTTAGTGAGTAAAAATGGAGAGAGGAAAGCTGGACAACAGAGATGGAATAGATATCTCAGTAGATTACCTCTCCCTGTATCACACAACATCTCAGGTCAGTTTGATGGCTGTTACTTTAAAAAGTGAAGACAGAATGTGTGTCTACACAGAATGATCTGAGCCACTGAAATGTGAAAGGAGACAGGTGCTACCTTTTAATAATTGAAATTGGCAAATTGGCTCACTCAAAGGTTAGCTAGAGCAGTTTGGGGAATGACCTAGTTTCCAGCCAAGTCGAATCATCTGTATTCCACAGAGTCAAGTCTGTGGAACACATGTTTATTGGCAGGAATGATAGTTAATTTAAGTTTAATTTGATTTCTATTGTGGTTCAGAAATAGGGGGATTAACCTGAAGCCAAAGGAGATGAATATCAATATTATTCTTTATTATTGATTCAATTTGCAAAGACTTTCATCCAGAGTCTCACGCCTGGCTTGGCTATAAAGAGAATTTTTGAAAATCTATTGGCTTCCACAGCTGTCTGGGCATCTGCCTGTTTAACTTCTATACTATACTTATATAAAAGGTGTGTGTGTGTACGCATGCACTGAGGAAGAACTGTCAGATCCCCTTTACACTGAGGGAGTCACAACTTTCAAGTGCCTTTTGCTGTCCTAAAGCCAGCTAGCTCTGTAGTGAGCTGTTGTCAAGTGAAAACCTTGTCACTCCACAAAGGAAAAGAAGAGGCTACAGTCTTGTTCCAAAACAACTGCCATTCTGCCATTGGGGAAAAAAATGACACTTTATCTTACAAAATCATTGCTGACATGAAAATAAAACTCATAATAGAAAAACTTGAACTTGACAATGATCTTCACTATTTTAAGTGAACACAACCCATACATAACTAAGCGTAAGCTATATTTGTCAATGGTGTTCTTATGATTGAGATGCTAAATTATCAAAAATCCTGTGCAGGTCTGTGTCATGTTGGTCCCCCATATTAATGTTTCATAACATTTTCAGTTTCATAATGTATGTTTTCCAGAGCCTGGATCCCTGGGTGAGGCTAGATTTTCATTTGGCTCACTGGCTGAAAAAGACTTATGAACCTCCAATGGAGAGTTAATGGTGTCTGTCTATGTTATTGTGGCATTTGGCAGGCAGATATTAAATCTTTCCAGAACAGGGATGTAGCACCGTGAAATGCACAAACTCCACCAGCTTGATCTCTGGAACTGTTACTGTGATGAAGATGAAGAGATTTGTCTCTGTCTCTGTCTCTGTCTCTGTCTCTCTCTCTCTCTCTCTCTCTCTCTCTCTCACACACACACACACACATACTCGCACACACACACACACACACACACACACACACATCAACATATAATCCATTCAGTTTTTCCCCTTTGAATTCTAAAAGGGTTCAACCAAAATTAAAAAACTTCCCATTATAATGCTATCCTTGAGTGTTGCTACTAAACTGAGCAACTGTCAATGTATCAGTGTGTGTGTGTGTGTGCATGCACATCCTGAAAATACTATTCTTTTTTAGTAGCTATTGTTCATTGTATTTGTCTCTCCTTTCATTCTCCACTGGTTTTAATTTACTTTTGAGGGGAAAAAATCAGCCATGCCTAAAATTTTTACCAAATTCAATCTCATGCTACTGGATTTCCCCCCATACAAAGTTAATGCTATTTGGGAAAACCAAATTATTTTGTATTCAGGTGGGAATATTTTGTGTTTCAGCGATATTGGTGTTTTTTTAGGAATTATATACACTATTTTGTAATAAATATGAAGCTCAATGCGGAAAACTTGAATGCCTTAAGTGAAAGGGGAGCATTGAAAAAAGTTAAAAAGGGGATCGGGATCAAACAAAAAAGAATAGTGTGTACTCCCCATGTTGTGAGTTGAAATCTGGCTCTCCATCTTTTTTGGCCCTCTACCTTGACCCTTCCCCCCCAAGGACATCTTTTGCTACCACATAATCTGACCAAATAAGTCTTCCGTTTTTTTTCCATTTTCTTGTTATTTCCTCCAGCGCTGTAATTCTTAGAATCTAAAAGAGATACGTTTCATCCTTTTGGGATGTGTTCCCAAGAGTATATTAAGTTCTGTCAAACGTAGTGGTTTCCCAAACATCTTTCCCATTGCTTGTATGACTTCTGACCAGTAAGTTTGTATTTTCTTACATGTGAAAAATGTATGCGTATGAAGTGTATGATGGGCACTCCAACAACAACAACAACATTCCCTCCAACAACTGGACTTATTTTGAGCATACTTATATACTGTCAAAGGTGTTATGAAATATCTTATATTCATCTTCCATGCATATTCTTGCCAAAATGGGGATTTTATATAAATGAATGTCTTTAAAGCTCTGCTTCCATTCGTTCTCAGGTATAGTTGTTTCTAATTCCTTCTCCCATTTACCTTTGATATTATGTAAATCCTCAACGTTGCTTTCCTGCAGTATCTGATATATTTGACCAGTTGTGTTTTTAAGTTTGCTGTTTTGGTGGGTCTTTGCCATGTACATCAAAAGGGGGTGAAGATCATCTAATGTTCTAATTTTGACGTCTTCCTTCAGATAACTTCTCACTTACTGGTATCTATAAAATTGATTGCTGGGAATTCCAAACTTGTTTGCTACATTTTCAAATGAGTCCACTCCTTTGTTGAACATTTGGTAGAATCTCACCAGTCCCTTAACCACCCATATTTTAAATACATCATCAACACTGTTTGGGATGAAGTCGGGGTCCGTACGATTTCTCTGAGATAAGTCATTTCCTGTTCTTTGATATTGGTTATTTTACAGATTCTTTTCCAGGTTTTAAATGTATTAGTTATGGCATAATTTTGATTGTTAAACTGAACTTTTTAAAACTGTGTACAACTACATGTACACATATTTATATGTGTAACACCACTAGTGTTTCTACTGATTTAGACTATTTGCTTCCATTTTGCTTTACATTTGCTTTCTTTTGTTGTAAGTTGTCTATTCCCCCACATAAATTTTCTCAGAAGCCCATCCCATACAGTAAAATATTTAGGCATAATATATAATGGCAGGTTTTGAAACAGGAACAAAAATCGGGGCAGAATATTCATTTTAATGAAATTGGGTTTTTTTCCAGTAAAGTGAGCAGTAATATTTTCCACCTACTCAGGTGTTGCCTTACCGAGTTCTCTAATGTTCCGTAGTTACACTGACTTAAGTGTTAGGTTGTTAGATATGGCTACTCCCAGGTATCTAACCTTTTTTCAGTCCCACTTAAAGTCTTTTTCTTTTGAAGTCTTTCTCTAAGTGGCCACCAGCCTCCATTGCCTCGGTTTTATTCAGATTTAGTTTATATCCTGACATGGAACCATATTTTGTAATTTCCTCTAATACCACAGGTAATGAGTTATATACATCTGTTAGAAACATTATAATGTCATCTGCATAGAGTGCCAGTTTATGTTCATCTTCCTTTATTGTGAGACCCTTTATCCTCCTGTTTTTCCTTATACTTTCTGCTAATGGTTCTATGCATAACACAAAGATCTGTGGTGACAATGGGTCCCCTTGTCTTGTTCCCCTCTTTAAACTAAACATTTTGGAAAGTGTCCCATTGACTCTTACCCATTTGGTTCTTTGTACATTCCCTTAACCAAGGTAATGCATTTCTGGTGGAACCCAAATGCTTCACATACCTTAAATAGGAAGGGCCATGACACCCTATCAAAAGCCTTTTCTGCATCTAACATCAGTGTCAACATTTGTTGCTTGGTTATTGCTGCCTGATCAATGGCATTGACAGTACGCTGTACATTATCACTTAAAAGGCGATCTTTTACAAATCCTGTTTGGTCCAGATTAATTATGTGAGGCAATATATGTGACAGTCTGCTGGCTATTATTGATGTGAAGAGCTTTTGGTCTACGTTTAGAAGAGATATTGGTCTGTATGATGAACACTCTGTTGGATCTTTTCCTTCTTTAGGTATAACAGTTATAATTGCTGAATTCCATGTGTTTGACCATTCTCCAGTTTGTAGGATCTGATTGAAAACTGGGAGAATAATGGGAGATAGTAGGTCTCTGAAGTCTTTGTAGAATTTGTTTGTAAATCCATTACTTCCAGGGCTCTTTTCAGTTTTGCTTTTTTGAATGGCTTTTAAGATTTCTGTCTCTGTTATGGGCTGTATTAGATCTTTATTTTGTTTGTAACTGTTGGGAGGCTCAAAGATACTAGGCATTCTTCAACTCTCTGCGTGTCTTCACCTGCTTGTTCTGGTTTATACAGGTTTTGATAATATTCCCTGAAACATGAAGCTATTTTATATTTCCCCCTTTTATATGTGGAGTCCTTATCCTTTATGGTGGCTATGCGAATGTTTTTAACGCTTTTGAGCTGTTGTCATAACACTTTTGTCTACAAAACAAAAAAATATTCTAAACTTCTTCTATTGCTATTGCATCTAGAGCCTTTTTTGCATTATGTAGTTCTTCCAGTGTATCTTTGTTTTTGCTTTTTTCCTGCTAATTTTGTAGTTTCTTGATTTCATTTTCTAGGGTAATCTTTTTCCTTTCTCCTTGCCTTTTTTCCAGGATGAGTATGCTATTATTTCCCCTCGTATTGTTGCTTCTGCGGCTTCCCAGAGTATTGTAGGTGTCACTTCAAATAAATGAGATTTAAGAGCAATCCCACCTCTCACACAGAAAAGCGGTCAGTCAGTAGGCTAGATGGCAAAATGATAGAGGTCTTAAAGTGTTAAGGTCCAATCAATCAAGTTTAATACTAGCACATCATTTTGGCCTCTATCATGGAGAAATAGAAACAGAAGGAGAGAAAAACTATTCAATTCTGTAACCAATGTAGTGCCAGGGGTGTTTGAAATGCAAGACAGGGGCTCCGTCCTGATAACACACATGAATGCAGAAGTCATCCTGTTCATTATGTCCGGAGGTTCTGTTTAGCATAGAAATGTGACAAACCCTGCTCCCATCCAAACCCATTCCCCCATCCCTCCTCCACAAAGCATCACGCCTTTTGCCAGACTCTTGTTGTAAATAAAAAAATATATTCTTTGTTGACATGGCTGTTTAAAAAACGGTTGAAAATAGAAATTAAAACAAGGCTTTGCCCCAGGTCTCTCAATGTCCTTTCATTTCATTTTTACTTAATCCACATGGCATTGATGTAGATAGGATAAAGGCGTATTGCACCTTGTTTACTGAGCCACAGAACACACCAACTCGGGGGCAGAGGTACTGGGGGCTGCTGGGTCCTGTAAGTGTCAGTCTGGGTATGAGTGATAAGCCTCTACCAATGTGTTACCATACCTGGGCACAGCTCGGCATAGGATGGCATGGCTCTGCTTGGCTTTGACACCAGGCCAGTCAAATTGAAGGTGAAAGAGGTGTGTGACTGGCTGGACCATTGGCATATGGAATGGTAACATATTGCCAAAGGGTGTTGCCATTCCCATACACACATGCACACACAGTACAGACACACACATATGTATCATATGTTGTTCCTGTGGGTGAGCCACTGAAACACTGTGGAGACTTGCAAACTATGCAAACAGCTACTTAACCTTATGTCAGTTTGGACTAAAAATGACTCCAGGCATTGACAAACCCTTTATATCAGCTACTGTAATTCACAAAAAATCCTGAACATACCAAGCTGTATTGACTTGCAAAAGCCAGCATAGTTTCTCAGTTTGGGTTTCTTTCATCATGTAGCTGTTGGCTCTAAATACCTGCCACGCTTGTTTGCTGTAAATCAGAAGGGCAACAAGCTTGCATTCTCTTGCATGCAGTCGCAGAAAGGAACAGAGGATTGAAGTATGTATGCCCCTCTGTCAAGGTCTTCGACGGTCCCTCGCCCTGCCAATAGAAAAGTCTGGCTGGAGGTTACCGTGGAGATGTTATCAGTCACAGACAGGCTCACGCAGTTACTGACTGACACTAATCTCCGACGACTTCCTCAGGGGTCAGAGTTCGAGCCGTCTGCCTCAGAACTTTTGGGCATGTTTGATTACCGCTTTGCTACCCAAAGCCTCTAATCTCAGAAATTAACATTCTGAGCTTGCGCCACACATCAAGTCTGTCTTTTCCTTCCTCGCTGCTGCTTTATTGCTCCTGTAACCTTTGTTTCTGTCTGTTTTCTGTCTTTGCTTCAATTCTACAGATTGTATCCATAAATTGTTTTCGGGTGGCTTGAAGTCTAATTTAGTACTGTGTGTCAATTCATGAACGTTTCCTTGCATTCTGTTCTGCACAATGTAATTGGATTGTGCTCACTGATCATTCATTAACTGGAAGGCATTAGACTGAGCCCAAACTGAGGTCAGTGCTTCATCATTTGCATCACTTTCTGCAACATTTCTGTCCACTTGTTTAGCTACAGAACCAAAATGTTGTCACATCAGTTCCACGCTCTGAGCACCAAGTCACTGTCATGGACAAACTGAACTCCACACTTTGATGCAGTCAGCCTCTTAGTTAGCTTTTCTGTGCAGATGTCACCCTTAGTGCTTCCACAATCAAATTTGCCACCTGATTAGGCTCTCTGTGTCTGTCTGGCCTAGGGAGGTTTCTGAATGCAAATACGGGTTCATTGTTTTGCCTTGTGATTTGGATAGATGGACTATTATGTAGCTGACTGACTGTCCCTCTTGGTTGTCTTCGTCATTATGCTCAGTTCATTATGCTACCTTCTACTTAGAGAGTGCCAAATTGATTTATATCTCTGTCGCTATTATGAAAGCCCACAATTATCATGGATAGCTTTGCAATCAGAGGTATGCTGGGATTGGGTGGTTGTATTGTCTAAATGTTTGTTTGAGAGTCATTATATGTTCATGTTCCTCCTGTTTTACTGTGTAAAACATCCAATGCTGCTTTTTTGAGGTGAGTTATGAAGTGTGAAACTCTGCAGCTTTAAAATTAAGCTCTGGATAGAGACAGAGAAATGTTTGAACATTTTATGCCCATGGGCATCTTTCGAGGACGCTATGTGATGTAAAACTCAGAGAACATTCTGTGGCTATGATAAGAATGTGTTTGGTCATCGTTGGAGTCAGTCTTCCCAGACAACTGTAGCTGCTGGCTTAGTCTGTGTGTCTGTCAGTCAGTCAGTACATCTGTCTGTCTGTCTGTCTGTCTCTCTCTTTCCACACACCCTAACAGAAGAAGAGCCAGGCCTAGCCCCCAGAGAGAGAGAGAGAGAGAGAGAGAGAGAGAGAGAGAGAGAGAGAGAGAGAGAGAGAGACTGACTCAGTGTAGCAGTCAGTGAGTATCTCAGGTTAAAATGCTGGGACATTGCTCCCCTGTAATCCCTCTGGCTTCATAGATTAGGGGAGACATGGAGCGCCAACAGCCAAATTGATATTCTGGGCATCTTCTTCTCTCTGCAGAGAGAGAGAGAGAGAGAGGAGTTTCAGGCATATTTAATCTAGTAAAATATATGCAAATTTTCACACTTCGTTTCTCTTTTGTGTTGTCAAGACAACTTTACAGAACTTGGTCTTGAATTTAATTTTGATCTGTCACCTCCAGAAGTACAGCAGCAGGCACATTGGCTAATTCTTTCTTTAAAGCCAGATATGAAAAATTGTAAATACCTTATTACCTGCTGGGAAAAGCAAAAGAAAAAATAGCAGGTGGAGAAGAGTGATGACTAAAGTGGAAGCTATGGGTCACTGAGCTAAAGTAGAAACAAGTGACAAGACAGACCGGAATGATAAAGGATTGCTGCAGCCTTAACCTGATATGAAGAAACCTTCAACTCATAGAGAATGAAGAGTCGCAGTCACTCCTTCATCTCTTTTAGCCCTTTCACTCTGGGATTGTGTCTTTGCTTTATCTAACTGTGGATATTCTAAAGCAGCAGTCTGACTTTTCTGGTTTGTTCTTTCTTATCATCTGTCCCGAACAGTTGCTTTTCATTGTCTACCTTCCATTCTAATAGGTTGGTGTCTGTCCATGACCTTCATCTTTCTGCCTTCATCGCTTATCCCTCCCTCCCTTACACACCACACACACACACACACACACACACAGTTCACTATTTCTCTTATCTAGATCCGTTCTACGGTGTAAATAAGCATTGAAGTAGGCTCACAGACAGTTGCTAAGCTAAGCTATTGAAAGCCTCAGGTGATTCAGCCACCCCAGCCTATGTCCCCTAGCTCTAATCTAACAATTCTGGATCCACTTGCGATTCCCTCAAGTGTGTCCCCTTCTCTATCTCTGTTTGCTTCTCTGTCTATGTAACTGGGTTG
>CABFOQ010011091.1:23481-33502 GCA_900660455.1 Gephyroberyx darwinii | reverse complement strand
CCTCCTCTCTCCTCTTTCCTTCCCCTCTCTCTCTTTTTTCCTTTTTCTATCTCCCTCTGTCTCCCTGTCCATCTCGCATCGAGCACTGAAGTGAGTTCACTTCAAAGATTTGGCATTAAAGCGTTCCCTCCTCCAGAATATGTTGTGAACCTGTGTGTGTGTGTGTGTGTGTGTGTGTGTGTGTGTGTGTGTGATCCCCCCCGAGGAGCTCCGTTCACACAGCTCCAGTGTCCAGTCTCGGTTTTATCGGCCTCCCGCCAGCAGATGAAACCTGCATCGCTCTTTTATTGCCGCGCAGACACCTGGAGGGCTGATGTACCGCACAAAAACAGCCTTTATACCCCGCTCGTCTTCCTCGTCTGTGTTGGGATACGTCACGCGAAAGTTAGCTGACGGTACCACGTCTCTCTCTCTCCGTCTCTTATCTCGCTTTCATTTGTTCTCTATCTGTCTGTCCTTCTCTCGTTACATTGCACACCTCCCTCTCTTTCTTCTTCTTCTCTTTATCGCCGCTCTCTCTCTCAGTTGAAATGCTTTTACCTGACAGCAGTCTGAATGTGCTGAGTGTGTCTGTAGTCTCTCTGAGGAAGAACAGACGGGAGCCAGGGGGGAGTTTATATTGAGGTGCAGCCTGATACGCACCAGAGGTAGTGAGCTTTTCAGTCTTTGGATCAAAAAGGAGACTGTCTGTCTTGCTCTATTGTGTCTATCTAGACAATCTGCATGTGCTGTCTGTCTCTCTCTGTACTCTTTGTACGACAAAGTGGAACTTGCCTGAAAAAGAAACAGTCACGGAGCCATAAGAAATAAGAAATTACAGGCTGGATAAAACACGTGGCAGTGGCACATTATATGTAATGGCTTTATGATCTGGTCCTAGAATAAATTCCCTTTCCTCTTTTCTGGGGAATTTTTGCTTCATATTGTGTTGCGTAAATCACAGTTACCAGCGAATCGTACCGGGACAGGTAGGGCTTTTAAACGGTAAATATGTTGTCACGGCTCCAGCCCCAACCCCTGGTTTTCCTTGTGTTTCTCTGTGTCCCTGCCTCCCTTGTGTGTCTCCACCTTGGTGTCGGTGTCTGTGTGGGTGTGGCTCCCTCTCCCGGCCCCGCCTTTCCTCCTCACCTGTCTTCCATCAGCCCATCAGGCCAGCAGTACTTAGACCCCGGCTCTTCAACCACTCGTCTCCAGATTGTTCTGCCAACTACCGTGGTACCCGTGCTCTGGGCCGCTCTTGTCTTTAGTACTTGAGTTATTTCCCTGTGTGCTTCTCTGCCTAACTAACCGCATTCTCCTATCTCCCAGGATTCCCTGAACGCCTCTTTCCCCGTGTCTCTTTGCCCCAGCTCCAACCATCCCAACCTCTCCACCCTCCACCATCCCTTCACCCGCTCCTTCTGTAAATCCTCTTTTCCTACTCCCCTTGTTGTTGTGTGCATTTCGGGTCCGGAAACAAACCATGACCCTGACAGAATATGGATCCTAAATGCTCCGCCTCCTCTGTCTTTCTTCTTCTTTAGTTAGACTATTTTACCTGAATGTGCTGCAAAACGTGTGCATCAATCCGATGTTCCCAACCGCACAACAGCCCAAATCCCGTAACACTCAAATCGGTCTGGAGGATGATGGTGGTTGAAGCCGCCTTAACATCTGACATCGCCTCAAATTGATTTTCTGCTCCGGTCACGCTCTGCTCCTCTCTGCTCCCGCTGACATGAGCAAAACTTTTTGGTGTCTGATTTAATTTTTTCTTCCACCTGACAGACGGAGAGAGAGAGAGAGAGAGAGAGAGGTGGTGACAGATAGATAGATAGGAAGAGGTGGTTATAGGTCACGATTGAGACGGAGATTAAGTGACTTTGTTCCGCTGCTGTAGCTCATTCTGCCTGACTGATGTGCTTTTATGGAGGAAATATGAATTCCTCTCACAGGAGATATCTGTCAATCTAGCAGAAAAGTCTATGGAGGTTTAATGAGGTGGGGGGAAGACTGAAACCAAAGTGAAAGTGAAAGTTTAGTACACTAGTAGGTGAGAGTTTAGACATCCAGTTGTAAATGATATTTTTTGGTTGGTTTATTGACTCATTGACTCATCTAACGTAATGCCTTCATGTCTAACTTGGCGTGATGTGTCTCAACACATTCACAGGCAGATCAATCTCAACCTGGAGCTCTGAGGTACGATACCTCAGGACTAACAATGTGAACAAGAAGCAGTCGGTGGCGGCTAAATTGGAGCGCCGATGTCTCCAACAGCTCTGCCAATATCGCCGGTGGTGATTATGATCGTACATGAACGGTAATGTATCTCTGTTGCGGTTAGCGACAGTGTGAGTAACAGTGTGGGCTGTGGTGTGAAGCAGAGCGTCTGTGTTGTTGTCTGTCCCTGCTGAGAGCTCAGAGTCATCCCTACCTGGTTCATGTTCCTCTACTAGCCAGGCTTGGACGTAGCCAGTTAGCCAGTTAGCCCGGTAGCCCAATTTCTCCACAGGGATCATTGAAGTTTATCCATCCATTTTACTAGCCATTTATCTTGGTCAGAGTGGCACCAATATTCTCCAGTTCCTCCTGCGGGATCCCCGACACTCCCAGGCAAGTGAAGAGATGTAATCCCTCCCAGCATGTCCTGGGTCTGCCCTGGGTCTCCTCCCAGCTGGTCATGTCTAATAAAGGTGCCCTGGACCCAAACCACCTCCACCGGCTCCTCTCAATGTGGGGAAGCAGTGGCTCGACTCGAGGTCACCCTGCTTCCTCATCGTATCACAGAAAGTGCAGCCAGCCAACCTCATTTTGGCACCCTTGTATCTGCACTGTCATTCTTTTGGTCACTACCCAGAGCTTGTGAGAATAGATGAGGGTCAGTGGAGCAGTTGTTCACCTCTCACCTGAGTGGGACAGGCCACCTTTTTCTGGGAGAGGACCACGGCCTCAGACTTGGAAGTGCTGACCCTCATCCTCCTGACTGTCACACACAGCTGCAAATTGTTCCAGTACCTTCAATTGGCACCAAAAGGACAACATCATCCACAAACAGCAGTGATGTTGCCCTGATGCCAACGAACTGCACATTCTTCAGACCTCAGCTGTGCCTTGATATCCTGTCCATACATAGGAGGGGTGGAGTCTGATGTCCACCTTGAGCTTGACTTAATGCCAGGTGTGGAAACAGTGGCCCTGGTATCCCATACTCTCTAGTCCCCCTAAAGCTTTGTAACTGCGGTGGCTGATCTATGAGTGGTAAAAAAGTATTTTTTGCTAACGAAATGCAAACAGGCCACTATGTGACGATACAGTCCGTAAGTCAAGCCTGCACTGTTGGCAGGAAAACGTATCCATGGGAGAATGAACCAATCCTCAAGGTCTCATTTTTCTACAGCCCATATACTATGCTTAGTGCTTCATCAAAATGAATGAATTTGACATATTGTACACCGAGGAGCTTTACGTAGAATATCAAGGGACATAACGGTTTACTCTTGGCTTTGGTTCTGATGTGGAAATTAGGCATCTGTCCCTCTGAACGCACCAGGGACGCCAACTAACTGTCTCTTCCCACGTCTTTCAACCTTCAACGCCAAAAAGGCCTCAGCAATTAACACGCTTCCCTTCAATTAGTCCGGCACTTCAAAAGCGATTTCGTTCCTTTTGTCACATATCAGCCTTTTGAAGGGAGCTGAGACGAAAGGATTGGATTCAATTTACAAGGACGTCTTTGTGCCTTTTCAGATTAGCACATTTAAGGAAGGTCAAGGCTAAAGGGGGTGTTTAAAAGGCCCGATTCCCCCCATTGTTTCGCCAAAGGTCAGTAAACAGGATGCGGTGACAAACTGCCTGAGCCTGACCCTTGATCACTGGGAAACCGTGTCAGTGATTCCCAGGAGGCTGAGCGTTAAAGAAACACTAACACACACACACACACATTAATCATTAAGCTCTTGTTAACTGCATCACTACAGGCTGAACACATCACAGTATTAGATAGCAGGTCTGGGCTTTGTGCCATACAGTCCCCAACTACAAACCTCCAACACAATGGCTGATATTCAGTATGTAGAGGTTGGCTCCGGCAGGAATTCACCTCTCAAAGGAAGTAAATTACCCGCCTAAAGATGTGAGGCGACTGACCACAAACGGCCAGAGATAATTGGTGTGTGTTGGCGAATGCTCGGCGAGGACATCGATGGGAGCCGGGGCGTTGATAGCCTCCTGTTTTGCTGTGATCTCGGTGTTTTTATCCCACTCATTCATATTCCAGACAAGACACTCAACTGGGAGATAATTGTGAATTACACAGAGCTGAGAGTCCCCGGTTACACAGGCAATATGATGCTGCTGATGGGAAGCCCGGTCGGTCCAGGATCCACCGCTGTTTGATTACAGAGGCAGCCTGCCATTGGCTGGTGTCAGATGAAGCGGTGAGCCAATGATCTCTGTGATTCCCGTGTCCTCGCCGTGTAGCTCATCAGATCTATTGTTGATGATTTGAAGCTCAACTCGATCATTAGCTCTGTCTTTAGAGTGAAACTGTTATTACGGTGCCAGACGGCCATTGGTTGGTTTCAGATGAAGCACTGAGCCAATCATCCACTATTTTCTGTGAGGAAAACCAATTCTTTGCCCCGGCCTTTGGTTTTTACTTTGGTCACTCTTTACTTTCTATTGATGATCTGAAGTTCAGCTTGATAGCCTGCATGTCCAGCAGGACTCTTTCTTAACAGTGGTGGCTTCTTCTCATTATTTTTAATGGAAAGAAAGCGCTGAGAGTTTAACAGTTTTCACCAAGTTCAAGGCTGAAGATGTTTTATGATGTTTTATTTAACTTTTATCAGAACAGCCCCACGCTATAATGGGTTTTTCAATGGTCACATAGGAACAGCACCAGCCACGACCAGCTTCTTCCACATGCTTAGCACTGATATCTAAAAAAAGAGGTTCCCGATGGACAGCGGACGCTAAGGCCCAATCCCTTGGCCCTACCCCTACCCCTCGTTTTCGAGTGGCCCCTTGCCCACTCGGGCACGGGGAACGGAGTTACAGGGGTAGTCTTGCCCTAAGGTCGCCACCATCTTGCCGATGATTGTCAGAGATTTCTCATAACCCTCGGTTTGAAGTGTGCCCCTGAAAAATCTCCGTTTGGAGGGCCACGTAGCCCTTACACTTCGCCCTACCCTTCGCTCCCAACTAGAATTGGGACACCCTACCACTACAGGTGAACGCGCAAAACGGAGGGGAAGGGCCAAGGGGTGAATTGGGATTGGGCCTAAGTCTGACTTCACAGTGAAACTATTATTTTCAGTTTGAGATGAAGCACTGAGCTGATGATGAAGCCGCCATCTCATGTGTTTGTGAGGTCGGATGTCATTTTCATGACCTTTGTCACGTCGTCCCTTCTCTCTCTCGTCTTTCATGTCACTCTCATCGACTGTAGAAGCGTTTTACTACTCTGAACTACTTCCTCTGTATTTAATCTAACTCGGCAAAACTCCTGGAGCCCTGGGTTCATAAAAGACGGGAGAGTTCGAGTTAAAACACTTAAATGAGTGTTTAATTACTGCACAGTATTAATTTAATACATTTAATTTAAGGGTTTGAGCTGGTGGATGTCAACATAACAGAGCCAGCTTTCATTTCACTAGTTATTCATTACTCAAAGAGGAAATCCAGATGTCGTAGTTTGAGACGGTTGTTGGCGGGGTCAGTGCATGAATCGATTCCACCGTGACAGAAGGCAACGTTTAATAGCTGATTAGTCTTAGAGGAGTAAATGGCTGCTGGAGTTGAGGAGCGTTGGGAGGCGTTGGCATGTTGACATGAGAGGGAGAAGCAAACATAGAGGGACGATGTAAAGGAGAAGGACCAACGGCACACCTTTGCGGTCTTGTTTGAATGTGGATCACATCCCAGTCGTCACACGGCGGTGCACTCGTTATGAAGTTACCCTCTGGTCTCCTCTGATCTCCTCTTTTCTCCTCATTTCTCGCCTCCCTGTCTCGTCCCTCTGTCACTCTCAGATTACCATAACATATTATTTGCCATCCTGGACCTTGGAGGAGAAATAACCGATTAACCCTTTGAACCTGAAGCCGCTGAGGCACCAGCAGATCCATCATGATCCCGTAGAGTCATTAGAGTCTCTGGGTCTGTCTCGGTAGACCGGCAGCGGTGGGCTGCTCAAATAGCCTGTGGACTAAACAAGCATGTCTCCAGTTATGGAGAAGGATCTCATTACAGTGGAGTAATTCAGTTCTCCATGATGCCTCACTTGGAGACAGAGTCACACTCCTAGCAGCGCTGCAGCTCACCCCATTAAGATGCTGAATAAACCGATGATTGGTGGCATTTGGATGGCAGCTCTGAGGAGGACCTTTGCTTTGAGGAACGCTGAATTGCCAAATGATAGCTTGACTTTTTGAGGCCGTAGGGAAGCACTTGTGGGAAATGAGGTGTTTAACCTGGCGACATGTTTCACATTCTGCATCAGCCTGAGCATTAGAGTCAATATAGATTGAGACTGGGAAGCAAGGCTGCCTCCTTTGGACTGGGCTGAATAGTAATCCGACAATCCTCCTACAGGGACGTGGTTTCATCATCCAAGGCTCCATTTAATCTGGTCCTGGTTCTGATATCAGATTCACCATGATGGATGGTTGAAGAAGAAGAACATCAGCAAAACATTAAAAAAAACAGCAGCGAACAGGGACGAGCTGAGGATCAGAAACAGACTACTGTATGGAAATGTGGAATTGAGGTCAAAGCATCCACAAGGTTTGTTTTGTTCAGGAGATGTGAAACACATTAGCTGTGAATGCAAGAATGCCCTTTGGCATTTACCTCCTCCTACAGGCATATTCTCATATTCTCTCTCTCTCTCTCTCTCTCTCTCTCTATACCCAGGAGGAAGTGTAGTCAGGTAATGGATGTTTACATGGGAAGAGAAATAGTTTGCTTGCCGCTGTCAGGAGGAGATTGGCTGAGAAGAAACAGGTGTCAGCTGTGACAGGAAGGAGCCCCGTGGAGGAAAATGACCAACACCGACAGGAAAGAAAGACAAAAAGAGAGAGCGACAGAAAGAGATAGAGAGATGTACAAGCTGATTGGAGATGGATGGAGACAGACAGATTGACAGAGAGGGACAGACAGGTGGAGAGAAAGGAGTCAACACAGCGGGAGGAGGAAATTACATCTGAGAAACTTCATTTGAATGGTGATATGCAGCCCGAGGCAGCACTAAATGCATTAAGACTCACTGAAGAGCAGGAAATGATGTTATTACCAAGAAGTGGGAAATTGGGCCCTGAAACCATTACAGCAGTACTCCAGTATTTTATAAAAATGACTTCCACCACCGTGTGACCTCTCTGATCTCAGCAGCAGGCTGAGGCAAACTACAGTACGATGGACGAGCAGGTGAGGGTCCGGTGCCTTGCTCAAGTCACACGGCTGTTGACGGTCCCGTCGGCTGTGACAGGGATGAAGGCGTCCAGCACTCTGCAGACAGGAACTCTGTCCTGATAGCAGGGTTAGTCCTCATGTCGGACCGGGAAAGCTCCAGACTGAAGCAGCTTCTCTCCTTTAACAGCGTTTTGTTCCAGCTGAGAGGACCCGCCAATCACAGGCGATGGGCCAGAGATGCTCAGAGGCTGTTAGGACTCTGAAGTCTCCTGGTGTGAAGCTCCTGGTCTAATATCACGCTCCACAACACCATCAATACACCCCAGCTGGACACGGACCACAAAAATTGGTCAGTCAGTCAGTCAGTCAGACAGACGGTTAGCAGGGTTTAAAGAAAAAGTGTCTCACCTCTGCTGTTATGTAAGGTAAGACCGTTAGGGCTCTATAGGAAGATCTTTGTTCCTTTGACCAATTCAAGTATTCTTCAATCTTTGATATAAAACAGATCATTATTTTTTACAGCAGAGTTTAAAGCTGCAGGTTTTGCAGTTTGGCAGCACCAGCGGCTGTGAATGGCTGTTGCCTCCAATTCCCATGAACCCTACCCCATCGTTTTATTGATGTCGACAATCCATAGAAACAGGAGAAAAAAGGAAATGTCTTCAATGTCTTCAAACCAAGTATCACTCTTCCTTTTTCTCTTAGAAACTTTCCAAAGAGCTGATCTTTTTTTTCCTGGATGGAGGCTATACTCCAATCCCAAAATAGCCTGCAGATTGCGGTGGCTTGTTTGCCCAATGTGCAGCCCACGTACCTGCAACAATCCTGGGTCCGAATCCAGCCTAGGACCTTTGTTGCATGTCAATCCACAGAGGAGCAAGAGTTAACCAAGTGTTATTTAACGTGATAATCCGCAAGATTCTTGTTTTTCTTGATTGTGTCGACACCTCTGGCGATAAGCAGTCATCGCTGTGGTGTTTTACATTTCCATCACTTCACAACAGTGTCACCGGTACTTTGACGTCATTGGACTGACAGCAGCTCCCACAACACAAACAAACAAGAATTGGTCTGTTCTTCTGAGATTAGTGAAGCAACAAAACAAAAGCAACAAAGCTACAAACATCAGAATGTCAGCCGGTGCCTAAAAGTGATGGTGACTGTCCACAGAGTTGTGCATCATTTCCTGTGCGTGCATCATTTTTGCCGGGAACGGCGGACCTGGCCGGCAGCAAGGGAAAGATGCTTCTCCATTTGCAAGTAGCATAGATTTTTTGGGGGGTAAATTTACAGACCTTGTGCATGGCTGATCACTAATTCAGGAGCCGACACAACTGAATAAGTGGTACCTTTTATCTTTAAAGCTACATTAGGCAACTTCATTGGCGGTTCCAGCTGGCAGTGAGATAACTTCAGCACCCAGAAATCCTGTAACGGGACGTCAGTGAAGTGCACACAGCTTCATGTGTACCAACCTGGCCAGTCTGTGATGCTTCGTACCAAAGGAAACCAAAGGGATGAAAAAGGAAATAGATCTAATGGTGAGTTTGATTTGTCACTAACTGTGGGTGGTCCAGGCTTTCATTTGGGCCGATAAGGTGAATCTGCAGGGTCTCAATTACTGGGGATGGGAAGCTCTTCTCTATTGCAGCCCCACTTTGTGATTAAAGCTGATAGGACTGGTGCATTTTTACATGAAATCTTGCCTAGTTGCAGCTTTACCTGAATAGAACCAAAGGATCAAAGTCAGTCACAAAATGCATTACAATAAAATAGGCATCGGGTAACACAGAATCAGCCGTGATCGTCATTGTCGCTACACAAAAGCTGTGATGGGATCTCTCCACAGCGAAACGCCGGGGGGTGCGTCTTTTCATTTCTTTCTTCCTTCCTGTGATCTTCTTTCCTTCTTCCCATCTACTCTCTCTTTTGTACTGAGCCGGCGTCTGTTTCAAATCGAGGCGTCCTCCTTTCTTGTACCAACTGTGGAAATGTTCCTTTTTTTGCTGATGCCAAGCAAAACTGTCAATAAGATAAGCCATTATAGATACACTGGCATGACATGAAATATTCTACTGTCTTTATTCTGTATCTTCATGTGAGTGTTCCTACTTCTTCTGTACAAAATAGTTTGCTCACATCCTAACCACACCCTCATATTAGTATTTATTATCTTAGTATTTGCAAACCTCTTAAATCTTACAAATTCAAAATAAAAGGTATCATAAATAAGATGCATTACCTGCAGACATGCGTTTTCCATTTCCCATTTCAGTGTTTTCTTGCACATTTTTAAGTACTAGAGTTTCCTGATTTCCTAGGTTTGGTATTTTGGAGGGGAAGTGATTTGTAGACCAGTCAGTCAATCTCAAACATGCTCAAAATGTCGCCATACTCCTGCCGCCAACCTCCTTCTGTTGACAGGAAACTCTTACCTCAACCTCTTAGTCGGGCAGCCGCTCACTCACATACTCCTGTTGTGAAGCTCTGGGTTTAATACCACGCTCCACCACACCCTTCAATATCTCTCCGCTCCAGGAAAAAGAGCCAGACTGCATCCTGGTTCCTCAGTTGGCGAAGACGCAAACCCGATGTCCTGGGTTCGAATGCTCCATAACACTCAACA
>CABFOQ010011091.1:6812-23461 GCA_900660455.1 Gephyroberyx darwinii | reverse complement strand
CCCCCCCCCCCAGGATGACAGCAGCAGTCTGAGAGCTCCTGTGACTTGTTGTATGACACGAAGAAATGTGGAAACTGTCAGTGAGTCTATCTGCTAGTCAGTCAGTCAGTTGTTCACTGAGTCAGTGAGATTCATTTGCTGCTTTTCACTTTGACGAGCTGCAGAGTCAGGCAACAGATTTACTGTAGTCAAGCGTGAGACTAAGCCCCCCCCCCACCTGAAAGAGATTATTTTTAGTCCTAGTTTAGGCTCAATCCCTGAGTTTAATCCCTGCCTCCACTACAATGCACCTGGCCTGTATAAAGGGTAACCGAACACATAATGACAGCGGTATTTTTTCAACCTGTTTCAATTCACCACAGTCCATTTCCTGCCTGTGATGAGCTCCTCTCTCTTCGCCTTGGTGCTGAGAGTCTGAATAGCCAGCAGGTAAACGCTGCTACCGACTCCTCAATCTCTCTGAAGGTCCTCAACAACATCGCAGTGAAATTATTGCAGTATCCTTGTTGTATATTCTCAGTGGAATACAGCAGCAGGTAAACACGGCTTCTCTGATTCGAGTGTCTTGCAGCCAGATGATTGTAATATCCTGAATTCGCTTGAGAGGAGAGAGATAATAAATTACAACAAAACAGTTCTCTGTTGGATACAGAGATCAGACATTGTTTCTTTCAGTTAAAAAAAGCCTGTAATCTCGGACGCCTTAATGAACACACCTGCGCCTGTTTTGAGTCGTCAGTGGTTTGGTCGTGGCAGGCATGCGTCTCCTCCAAACTGTGCGCCTGGCGTTTTGGATGCAGTGCATTGTGGGAAGCAGCATGTTATTTTTAAATACACCCTTGAATGAGCTCCTCCTCTTCTTCTTCAAGAGCAAGCAGAGCAGTTGCTAACTTTCTCTTGACCATTTTATTTTTAACAATCCTTCAGCTAGCTAGCTAGCACTAATTGAATAGTTGCATAGCAACAAGAATGATGTAACGCTGCTTGAGCCCTTTGAGCTCTTGTTCTCTCCGTTGGTGACGCTCACAGCTTCGGTTTGCATTGGTGAAAGGTGAAAAAAAGCATTCTACCCGCTCCCGGCCTCGGGTCCATAAGAGAACCAGGAGGATGGCGCTGTGGGACTTTTGTTTGCAGACTAACATGCCAAGACTGCCTCGGTTACAACTCAATTCAATATCCTATTTCTTTTCATAACAGGAGAAAGGAAAGGAACATGCACGCTGAAAGATAAGCTCGGTTCAACTTGACATTTCTATCAAAAAGGTATTTGCCAGACACCCTCTCACAACTTGTCATTGCCTGATACTGAGATAAACAGTAATTGTATATCTTTCATATATTTGAAAAGCCTAAGGAGCTCTGCTTTCCCTTATCTTGAAAGGCATGTTTCCACTTCTGAGGCTGTTAGCATGTCTGGCGAGATAAACCAAACACACATTCACAGGTATTCTGGTATTTCAGACTGTCTGTCACTGTTGGAATAAACAGAGTCAATGGAGATGTGAGACTTGAACCAACAACCTTAAAAATAAAAAATAAAAGACAGAAAGAACCTTTCAATTTCTGAGGCTGGTCAAGATGAATCAGAGCAGCTTCCACAAGTTCTGATATTTCAACACTTTTTCACATATATTTATTTTATTATCAAGGAAATTCAATAACTCACTGGGACTCTAGGACTGTATTTACCGTCTGCTAGTCTGGTAGGATAACTGGGCGGTTGAGAGTCTTCCTGACTCTGTTAGTGTGTCTGTTAGGGTTCAACTGATATGGGATTTTGAAGGCTGATAACCACTGAGATATTTTTGTACTGAAACTGACAATAGCCGATATTTTGCGCAGATATTCTTTACATTTTTATGCCAAAAAATTACAAGAATTCAGACTTTGCCCGAGAACTTTATTCTTGTCAGGGTGGAAAAGCCTCTGAAACAACATCTAGACCATCATGTGACACTAAAACTCTCCATTAAAACCCAGACTCCTTAAGGGGTAATGCCTCTTTAAGGGTGGGTGGGTGACCCACCACACTCAATGAAGGAAACTCTGGGATGGATACCTTTAAATGAAGAATTAACTCACAAAGCACATTACTGAGCATTTAATTGCAGGTTTAACATTGTTTCTATGTAGCTGTGGTCAGGGAGGAACCTCTAACCAAGGTGTCTCTCTGTGTATTTATCTACCTGTCTGTCTACCTGTCTGTCTGTCTGATTGCAGTGTTTTGTGGGAAGAAATGTATGTGAATTGCCTTTGAAATGAATTTCTCCAGAATAATTTTAGGTCCCTTTTTTTCTTTTCCTGTCAACTGCTGTCATTTCTCCTCTGGCTGACTGACCGGCTGTCTCTCTGTCTGTCTTCCTGTCTGTCTGCCTGCCATGTTTTAGCCGGCCAATATTCTGGGTAATTAAGCTTTTGGATAAAGCTCCTCTGTCGCTGTGCTACAAGCTCACTTGTCATCTGAGGAGGGAAAAACGCACTTTGGCAGGAAAAGACTCAATAACATAACAACATAAATCACTCCAAATCACTCCTTCTTAACTTGTGCATCATTACATATAATCACGCTCTGCTCTCGATCGCTGGATTGAAGGGAGGAAACGCCACATCCAGCCAATATTCTGGGTCGTAATTATGATCTCCATGATGAATTTCCTCTCCTCCTTATTCCAACTGCAGTTTAGCTGCTGCCCTCCAATAACGGATGATTTGGGCTCTGATGAATTTCCTTTCAACAACCTTTTTAATTAAGGGAAGTGAATCAAAATGCTATTTTCAGATTTAATGAAACACTATTGAATGAGGTTATTAATGTATAAAAATAGTGAAGATTTTCAGCCACGTAGTTATCCAGTTATCTACAGGCCTGATCAATGTGTTGATTCATTTCCTTTTTTCTTCAAAGAGACATTGAAACTCTTTTCACATCTAATAAGGGACAGTTTCCTCTATTTACAGTTATTAATACATAAAAATAGTAAATAGTGTATTTTCGGCCAAGGTGAAATCCATGCGTTCCAGTAACTACACATCCTGATCAATGGATCAGCTCTGAGGATATTGTCTTACTGTAGTAAATGGATGTTATGTGCATCACTGACTCGGTACAGACGGTTCAATACAGTAAATGTAGTAGTGATAAAAACTAGGCACTCACATCTGTAATTAATACCAGAAAAAAAAAATCAAAAGAAAACTGTCCTAAAGACCCACATGCCTCATGGATCTCTTATCTGGGAGCGTTGACCCTTGTACTCTTCAGGATTGGTTTCTTGTCTGGTTGATGATCTAGAGATGTAACCTTATTATACTAACAGGCTTGTTGTTAGTGATCTGGATAAGAGCATCAGGCACTCACATCTGTAATTAATACCAGCACAACGGAGGAAAAATGTTATTTTCTATCATAGACATTAAAGGAAAAAAATCCACCCTAAAAGTTCAGTTACTAGTGATTTCTGGTTCTCTAGAGCTTCCTTATTGGCAAGTTTATTTGTATAGCAGCTTCCATACACAAGGCAGTTCAAAGGGCTTTACATGAGCCATTAAAAGACATTTAAAACAAGGAAAGACATTTAAAAATAAATAAATAAATAAATAAATAACAAATGAGCGTTGACCTTTATTGGTGAAGCATGTTTGTACATACTATACCGTGTACGGTAAAGCATAATAACACATTAGCACAGTAAAATAATCGCACGTGAGTAGTATAACGATGAGACAAGCGTTACGTTTAAAACCTTTATTGAATTTTCTGGTGTTGACGATCGTTTGTGCTTTCCTCGCGCGATCTAACGTTATTGTTTGTTTCGGTGCCGGGTGGTTGGAGATACCGGAGCTCGAGCAACTACTCCGTGGATCAGTCAATCACGCGCCGTAAACGGCACATATGAATTGTGTGTAGTTATTCTAGGATTAACGGGATTTATAAACATAGTGAACACCTGTGCTCTCCTGTCTCCAACACCCAGGGTGTGCGAGTAGAAGAGGCCCGGGGGAAACAAACACCTCTATATAGTTCCGCGGGGGGTTCCACCAGATAGGATTGTGTAGGGGTGTGAAGTATATCAGGTTTATGTTTGCTAGTCTTGTGGTTGGTTTTGATGCTATAAATGGGTTAACTGATGTAATGTAAATATTTTGCTATTATGTATATTTATGTTTTGCTGTATTTAGGTATTGTTTGTAAAGTGGAGCACCCTGTTTTTGGTGGCACCCAAGGGTGGGTACTATAAAAGGCTGTTTTTTGTCCAGGCGAGGTTGTTGGTAGTACTAGTCATGGAGGCTGGCTTCTGTGGCTGCTGCTGGGTTTTCTATGCTGTATTCCATGCACACTGTATGTAATTGTAAATCAATACCCACCTTTGGGGTTTGTTCATCTCCTGCCTCCTCACTTATGGTTTTGACCACTCCCAAGGTCAGTCCAACACTTTCATTTCTCGGTCCATTTTGTTGTTTGTCGGTGGATCTTTTCTTATTCCTGCCCAGGCCGGTGGCGTGCACGAGTTCTCACGAGTTCTCCGGGGGCAAAACGTTTTAAAAGGGCACTTCCTTGAGAAATTGGCTCCTAGGCGTTTCATTCTACAGGTATGCTCTCAAGGAAATCTTCATTCTATCTTCCAGCCAATAGAAATGCTAAATCTTATCAGGGGAGAGTCTGAATCAGATTACGGAGACAAGGGACCGAGGGAGGCTGTGGCATGGTCTGCCACAATTAGGGGCCCCTATAGGGAGGACAGGGGCACCAAGTGCTGGAGGACGTCCCTCAAGTGTGACTTTTTGATTGAATCGCATGAATAACACACTTTCTGTGCACCCTTCCAGACAGGAAATATTGATTATTTGAGCTAAATTTGATCGTATTTCTTTCAGCCCTGAAGCCTGTGTGGAGAGAGTGAGGGGAAACTACACATCCCTTTCTGAGACTCCAGCTGGTACCAAACATCATTCATAAACCCGCTGAATAGTCTCCACTGTAAATCATTTCAGCCAGCTGGGCTTATAAAGTCCTCCCTGCTGGGCAGAGGACCGTTACCGCTCACTGGGGTTTCATTTATTAGGCAAGTGGCTGAAAAGTCTCTGCTTTGAGGTTTTTAACGTTCAAATGATTTAGGTTTGTGGAGAGAAAGACAGTGAGGCTGAATGTTTGATTCATTTCCTTTTGGTTTGTGAAAATTCGGCGAGAAGTTTCGGTTATGATGTTTATGTCTGCGAGGAAAGAGAGAGAGAGATAGAGAGACACAGAGAGAGAACAGGGGTGCCGCCTCGCCCTGTTGCTCTGTAATCCTGCAGTTAAGCGTGTTAATCCCTGGCGTAGACGGGCTTCGCTGAATCAACCAATAACATGACGACGCTTCCAGGAGGCTGAGCTCTGTCCCGACCAGGACGTGAAGGAGTTTCCCTGGAAGAGAAACCAACAGGATTAGTAAAAGTGTTGTTTGTCGTTGTCTAACCTCTCAGTGTTTCAAGCATAAAACAGAGGAACCTTCTACTAGCTCACTTTTAATACCATCTGGATCTCCTTTCCCGCCCTCCGACCTAGTTTCATAAATCCAGGCTTATGAAACACCTTGTGGCTGTTTTCAACCGTTATTGAACTGGGAATGTCGGGTAAGAACAGCTTCGTATTTATAGCGCTGGCCGGGGGAGAAGTTGCAAGGGGAGGGAAGGTTAGACAAACCGACTCGGTCACACCCTGAACGCTGGCCGGCGTTACCTCCAAACGGCACTCGGAGCCGCCGAGCAGCTCCAGGAGGGCAGATGTCTTTCAGTGCCTTGTTCGAAGGCACTTCAGTGGTAGCGGTTCGTCAAGCAGATGGTGCTCTGGAGGCAGAAACAATCTCATTGGTTGAAACACTGTAGAGCCCGCCTCCACTGAGCTCACAGACACTACCAATATGAGTGACAGCCGATTTCTACCAGTCCAAAAAGAGAGATGATCGGCCTCGCCTTGGCACAGCCGAGCCTCGTTTTGAACGGCGCTGTGATTGGTGGAAATGATCTGACGTCACTTTTTGAAATGCTTTCTGAAAGGTTTAGGGGTGATACTGGAGGAGCACCAAAAAAAACAGCTGTTGGAGATGTACCACCCTAAAACAGTTATTGGTTATTTCTGTTTTCTCACTTGGCATTTTTCTTATTCCCATGGATAATTGGATAAACATAGACAACAGTGCAGAAAAACTTTCTTTGATCTAAAACATCAGCGGTAAACGTCAGCATCTCCATCGGAGAAGAAGAGAGACACCAATTTCTCCACCGACAGAAGCCAAGATAGACCATGATACAATGCAGCCAACATGACATGTTGGGTTTGAGTAAACAGTTCGACTCTCGCTTTTTCTCAACTCTCACTCTGCTATCGCTCTCTCCACCTACATGTACAATCCACAGCTGATTGGAACAAGTTCATGCCTAGTCTCAGGGGGTTGTTGAAGGGCCTTCTGGGAAATGTAGGAAATCACTAACTGAAGTGGAAGTAGATGAGGCAGGTTGAGAGAAAGTGGGTACACCAAAAAAAGTAAATCACAGCACTTCATCAGAAAAGAACTCCTGGAAAGCATAGTGGTGACCAGTAGAGGACCGGTTGAGTGTATGAATGTGATGCAGACTGAATAAAGAAAGTTGAATGTACAAAATATTTAACTGCAGCTTTCACTTCATGCTACTGAGGTTTTTCCAGCAGCCAGCGACGATGGAGACACGACAGAGCTGAGGCAGAAGACAGGAAACCTTCAGCTCCTCTGTTCTGTCAGATTCAGATTCTGGATTGGATTGATGATCGATGCTGAAAAGTCGGAGGCTAATCTTATTGAAAACATATTGGAATGCTATTTTGCCGAGGTCAGGTCTTGCAGAGTTTATGTCATCACATCAGGACACTGAAGCTGAAGCTAACTGAGGCTAATCATGTGGAGTGAAGGGCGGTCAGGTGCTGCTAATCCCTGATGTTCACTGATTTCTTAAGCAGCCATTTCAATTCTTGAGGTGTGGGGGTAATCAGGCCTGGCACCCAAACGACAAATCTGTCCTCGTGCCCTTGACTCCAGATTTATGAAACACATTGGTACTGTTGCCAAGTGGAAACCACAAATAATAAGCCTGCGACACATGTTGGGTAAATGTTTGCATTATCTTGGTATACATTTAAACTGGCATGTGCTTAACACTTAAATACTATTGTTACCCTTTGATGCTGAGATCCTCTTTCCCACTACAAACTCAGTTTATCACAGACTCAGAGAGAGAGACTGTCTAGCTGCTCAGAAGCCCTGAAGACAAAAAAGACAACAGTGCAGAAAAACTTTTCTTTGATCTAAAACATCAGCGGTAAACGTCAGCCCCTCCGTCGGAGAAGAGGAGAGACACCAATTTCTCCACCGACAGAAGCCAAGATAGACCATGATGCAATGCAGCCAACATGACATGTTGGGTTTGAGTAAAGGGTGCGACTCTCACTCTGCTATCGCTCTCTCCACCTACAGGTACAATCCACAGAGTTTATCACAGAGTCAGAGAGAGACTGTAGAGCTGCTCAGAGGCCCTAAAGACAAAAAAGACGATGGATGATGTCTACACAGTTTGTTTCTATGTCATTCACTCACTTTGATCCAGTTATTCCTATTCAGGGTTATGGGGGGGTGGAGCCTATCCCAGCATGCATTGGGTGGAAGGCAGGGATACACCTTGGGCAGGTTGCCAGTCCATCACAAGGCAAGCACATTCACACTCTCATTCATCTCCAATCTACCTCACCTGCATGTCCCACATGAACATGGGGAGAACATGGAGCTCCACCCAGGACCTCCAGCTAACCACTGAGCCACTTCTATGTTGTATGAGTGAAAACTTCATAAAAATATGACAAGAGGAGGGGTTCAGAAGCCAGGAATAGCTGTGAGGTGCTGTGCTGCGGTAATCACGTTCCTATCTCTTTCCTGTCTACCTGAACCTCCTCCCAGAATCCAACAGGGGGCGAGGGCTGAGCGAGAGTTGGCTCCGGAGAAGTCAGCTAACTTTCTGTCGCTGTGGAGACTTTTAATGAGTCTAACCGGGATAAATGAAGGCTACATCAAAAGGGAGATATTATTAGGAACAAACAGGAATGCCTCCATCATTCAAGACAGAATGTGTTGTTATCACAGTTTGCTGCCAGCCAACTCTGGCTCTGGGAAACTGAAGCCCAGTGGGAACTCTCGCTGCAGTGCTAAATAATTGAATCTAAATAAAACTGGAACTAGAGAGGCTGGAGATCCGGAGAGGCCCTTATGAAACGAAGAAAAAGAGGCAGAAATGGTTTGAAAATGAAAATGGAGGTAAATTCTAGACCACAATCGACTGAATGACGAAGGTAGAAAGAGGATCAGTCGATCAGTTTCATGTGTAATTGAAGATCTAAACGTTAAATCTCTTAACACGCGTGATGTTTTTTCGAAGCCGCTGCCAGGTTTTGGGTCACTGCAACAGTAGCATCATCGGCGGCTCGCCACCGTATCATCGTCGTGTAGTTTGGTCGGACGCCCTGCAGCTCAGCGCCAAGTGAGAGCGAAGTCCTGCATTATGGATTTCATCTCTGCAAGAGCATGTTTTTCAATGCATGTGCAATTCAGTGTCAAATAGCAAGGTCATGGACACGCACACACACACACTTATACCGCTACACACACACACACACACACACACAACCTCCGGGCTCCCTCCTCCCCTCGCCCTTGATGTGTTCTTGATGAAGCAGCAGGCCGGGGCCGTGACCCTCGCTGGGTTTCTCAAGGTCGTGAAGATGGAAGTGCATGTGAAGGGATTCGTTCCATGATACTGTAAACCCATTTCAGTGTTTGCCCTATATTTGGTGGTAGGCGTGGGTATTGTGAAGCCCTTTGAGACTATTACCGTGATTAAGGATACACAAATAAATGTTAGCCATTAGACAACAGTAGGCGGTTTTCCCCACAAGAGACCAAGAAGATGAAGCACTAGATGTTTATTTTTCATCAGTTTGTAAGAAATGTTCTTATTGAGAAACACTCCTCCTCCCTCCTCTTCTTACAACAAAAGAAGAAATTCAATCTTGAGTCATGGCCACCCCCCTACTCAGGCTATAGTGGACTATTCCGCTTGACCTCTACTGCTATATTGCCACTTGACTTTAAAGCATGAAGCAAAGCGACCCAGGTGATGCAGACAAACAAAAAAACAGGACAATAAAAGCTTTTTTGATCAAAGAATAAACTGCTGCTAGTGTTTGTTGCTACCACTGCCTCCAGAAGAGGTTGGGACTCGAGGGGGACCCCATTCTTGCCTTTGCCTAGGGCCCCCAAATCACTAAGTGAGACTCAGGGGGATAGCCGGGGGGGGTGAGAGGCATTCAGGTCCAGTCGTCCAATAAGCTGTAGTCGAGGGGAATCAGCGGCAGGGTCCGATACTCCGACGGGATCCAATCTACACAGCAGGGGTCAAACAGTACAGTCAGCCCAAATCACTTCCCATCATTCTCCTCTCCACTTCACACCACACCAGAGAGTCAGTAACCAGTAATGCAACACCATCAACAAATAAAAGTGAAAGTGGCTGTTTAGTTATGTTGTGTTTAACTGTCTGAAAACTGTAAGTTACAGTGAGTCAAAGCTTTGAGAGGAGAATCGATGCTTTCAGTAGAAACTCAGAGCTTCTGATGCATCCACGTCCTCGGTATCCACCCCTTTATCTCTCTGATATCTCTCTAAAGCAGTAAAGCAGAGCAATAAAACAACAGTTCTGGTCCAAAACACAGGACACACATTTTGTACATCAAAATCATCATTATCATTCAATGTATTTAAAATATAAATACCAGGATTTATTTTGTGCTATCAATCATTTAGTTGGTGTCACTTTCATTTTCAGCAAAACTCAAACACAATGCACTGGGACAAGCTAATTCACGGTGCCCTTTTCCTCTACAACCCACCCTCCTATTCTCTTACCCTCACCACCCACAATGCTTTGCTTCATTTACAGAAGGCTGTGGAACTAACGCTCTGTCGCCAAACCTTCACCACCCATAATGCAATGCTTCAACAGAGAGAGAAGACCTGGGCTTCTCTTTGAAAGTGATTTATTTCCCTCCTGCCAAGTTTCCAGCAGCTTGATCTCCGCTCCCGTCTTACAGAAAACTCTGAGTGTCTTTTCTGCTGCAGCCAACTGGCCGGCCGGCCGGGCAGCAGGCCTCCGGCAGCCTGCATCCGGAGCTGTGAATATAAAGTAGAGTCCGGGAGCGTCCGTCATCGGCCGACTCCGTTTCGGTGAGCCAAAATAAATAAGAGTATGAACAAAAAAGGGGCAAAGCGGTGGCTCGGGAACAGCTGCAAAGCAAAACAGCATTTCATTTAGCGGCTAAGTCGTCCTGTCAGAGGCAGCGGCTGGATGGAGCTGCTGCTGCTGCTGCAGATTGCTCCATTATCTACTCATATCTATTGTGACTCTTACACTGCATACTTGCTGTTATTGTGAGTCACTCTGGATGAGTGTCAGCTAAATGTCTAAAGTATAAAAGTGTAAATGCAATAAAGAGGTTTTCATCAGCTGTGAAATGTCAGCGCAGTGAAAAGGACTGACACCATGATGGTTGTTCAATAGAGAGAAGGTGTTACGACGACAAATACGACGATGGATTTGGTCGTTGTCATAAACTCAGTATATTTCACATTGAAGGACGCTGTAGTGAAGAGAGTCAACTGAACAGCCTCTGCTTCTTATCAATATTTATCCAGTGAAACAAACGATGCACAGAATTACTAACAAGTCAGCGACTAGCGAATCAATATTTTCCTCTCAAATGTTCACTCGCTGTGGGCACGAATACTCGGCTGGTTTCTGGTTACAGATGAGAAAATGTTCCCGAAATTCACATTTAGAGAGGCTGTCTGAGTGTGTGAGGAGTAAACGAGCCGGCTAAATGTTGGTGGTCAAACTGGAGATGAAAGATCACCCCGAGCAAACTCCCATAATCCCACTCACTTGGTTTCTGTTTTTTTTTTTCAGCACCCAAACCACCCTGAACCTCCATCGTCCACCTCTCTCTCTCCGGCTCATTCTCATGCTGCTCTCCTCTCTGCTTTTTAAAAGTCCTTTCACCGTCTCTGTTTGGCCGTTTGAGATGTGTTACCGCTGCAAACAGCCATGTGGAGGAAAAGAAACATCCTCCATGGTGATGTGATCCAAAAGTAACAAGAGTTGCATCACTGGTCCGAAGCTTTGACTGGCTGGAGAAATTCCTCTGTCAGCTGTAGTGAGGGACATGACTCTGTTACTGCACTAACATCTAATGCCAGTTTTGACTTCTTGGCAAGTCAGAAACAAAGAAAGTTACAGTACTCAGTGATTGGCAAGTGAGAGAAAGCACTTTCTGTACTCACCCACTCATGCAATCAACTATAGGCTTGTAATCAAGGGGGGGATAGACAAGTGAATGGCATTACGCTCTCAAATCAAACACCTTTGACGCCCTAACTGCTTGGAAAGTCAGAGTGAAACATTCAGTGTTTGAGCGTCGGGGCTTTATTGTGCTATCATGGAGTTTTCTGTGTTTAAAGCTGCATTAGGCAGGATTGTTGTGTAAAAATGAACCGGTCTTATCAGCTCATCACAGTGGGGCTGCAACAGAGAAGAGAACCCATCCTCACTAATTGAGACTCTGTAGATTTGCCCTGTTTTCCCAAATTAATTTCAGATGTATGGATGCTGGCGGGAAATCTTTTGATAAATGAAAACTGAACCTCCTCAGCCCCACCAGACACTAAGAAGAAGAAACTGAAGTCTGAGGAGTGAGCAGTTATGTTGCATCAATTTGGGGTTTTCATATCTTCAATTTTAACAATTAAATTAAATTAAATTAAATTAAATTAAATTAAATTAAATTAACTAGCTGTACAGTAACCTGCACACACAAGTTACTTCAAATAGAGATCTGTATGGTAGGTAATATCTCATAAATTTTGAAGCAGCAACCAGACCAAGATGAAGAACAGAGGAAGCAGTGAGTCTTGAATGTATCTCCAGCAATAACCAGTCCTGTACAGTAGAAACAACATTTGGCCCAATTACAATGACAGTAAAAAGACTGCTTAATAATGTAGCATTGCTACGTTATGTAAGCATAACAATTATCTCGCTGTACTGACACACTAACAGGCTTTGAATGCACAGGATTACTTTTACAACTGTGTAAATCTAAAAGTGTGGAGACACTGATCCATTACCTCATAGCAGAAATGCAATAAATGAAAAAAATAGAGATCTGATTCCAAAGTTGTCCACTCTGGGTAAAAGCAATAGGTTTTCCTCCTGACAACAAATAGCATGTTCATTCACACATTGATCATCACAAGTCACAATAGTGACGAAGAGTACATATATCGTCTTCTTCACCCTCTGGAATGAAGATGTGGCCATGCAACCGTCTTACAGATGAACATTTCTCTCTCAAATGAAACAAATTGCTTTTCTCACATTCCCATTGTGGCGTTGATTTGTGTGAAAGTGATTTTACCAAACCTTTGAGATGTGGCAACAAATAATCTGCCCTCTAGAAAACAGATGTAGCACCGGTCAGGCTGTGGTTTCTGTCTCCGCAGCAGGGAAGGCTGGAGATGGTGAAATGATTTTTCCATCAATGAAGTACAAGAGCCAATCAGCAAAGAGCGGGATGGTTTCTCCACTCGTTCACTGTAGCGGGTTTTCTCCTCTGGAGGTTTAGAGAAGGAGAAGCTCTGACCTTGAGAGGACAAAGCTGCTCAGAGAGAGAATGAGAGTGCGAGCATCAAAAGGCTCGGTCCATTACTCTCTTTCTCTCTCTCACTTTTACATTTTGGGATTTACAATTTTTCATTGCTTCCTCTCCCCTCTTCTTGTGTGTTAAAGGAATACACCGAGTTTTTGGGTGATTGTCCCGTTGCTCACCTTACCCAGAATCCCTCTGTGTTTTGAGTAATAGTAGACGACTAGCGTTATCTATGAACTAAATGCTACGCGGCCTGTCAGATTTATGTAGGAGGAAATACACAAAACATGATAAAAAAATGTTTTGAACTAGCAGGAACTACTTTCCCTGTTTACATAGGACATGATGGGCAATGGGAGAATCACTCTGCGGTGGATGAATACGTAGTTGTTCATCTGATATACTTCCAAAAATAAACCTGGATTAATGATCATTCATGTTTAAAATAAATCTACAGGCCATATAATAAAAAAACATCTTTTTATTGCTAAAAGGTTAGCCGCCTCACTTTAGGTAATGCTAGTTGATACTATCACTCAACATACTGCATGCTAAAGAGTTAGCATGGAGCCACGGAGTCAGAATCAAAATCAGAAACAGGTTTATTGCCAAATATGTTTTCACATACAAAGAATTTGACTTGGTGTTTGGTACAAAACAACAATAAACATAGCAAGAAAAGAATAAAAACAAAACAAAGAATAAAAGCAAGAGTCAAGGATGTACCGGGCACACATGTATGATTTTTCTGTCCATGTCCTCACCACTTAACAGGTAAGTTGACTAAAGGGACAACCGCAACAAAACTCAATGTATTTTTTATGTTATGTTTATATGAAAGTCTGTAGCAGAACCGTTGATTTGACCATTGAATATCCCCGCTGGTTCCTCTATGTGCAGTGTGTCAGCAGGCCACTGAGGTGTGATGTTCCTGCTGTGTGTGTGTGTGTGTGTGTGTGTGTGTGTGTGCACGGTGTGATCTCTCGTGTCTCACTGACCTGCGCATCAATGCCATCTAATTCCCCCTGCTGTGTTTGCCCTCAACAGGTTTTTATCACCTGATTGCCCTGCTTGTCTTTACTCCCAACAGGTTGACGTTATCAGATTCCCCTGCTGGCTCTCTCTGCACGGCCTCCCCTCTCATTTCTCTTCACTCGTTCTTCAGCAGACAAACCCCGCCAGATGCTATCAGGCGCTTCTCCGTCATGTGTGTTCACCGTTAACGTTCATCGCTGTGTGTGTTTTGATGAACGCGGCATGCTAAAGAAATGCCTGTTGGATATTTTTTGGATTCTTTGTTCAGCGTAATCAAGTAACTCCTCTCATATCCGTTCAGTTACACATCGTCGGTCTTTTCTCTGGGAGAAAGCCGATTCTCTGATGGGTTGGTTTGATTGAACATGCAGTTTGACTCTCCCACGACTTGTTGAATACGATCATGTACTTCCTCCCACATCTATTCTGGTTCATCTTAGACTGTTTGTTGTGTTTGATCTGCCTTCCTCTCGTATCTATCATCCTTTACTCCTCATGCTTTCTCGAGTGCTTCCCTCTCATGTTCCCCTTTCATATCATGTTCAAAGTTATTGTTCTTTACCTTTGTGTCAACATAATCACGTACCTCCTCTCCTATCTGTTCTGGTGTATTGTTCTTTAAAGCTGCATTAGGTAACTTTCTTTTTCTAAAAATACAACCACCTTCTCAGTCTAGTTCAGGGTTATTCAACTATGTGCCACGGAGGGTCGAGAGGCTGCAGGTTTTCGTTCCAACCACAGCAGGTGATTTCACTGATTAGTTCCTGCTCTGTGGTTGAACATGTGCTAATCAGTGAAATCACCTGCTGGTTGTTCATGAAGTGGGGCTGCGACAGAAAAGACTGGCCCCTCCCCCTTCATTGAGCCGCTGTGGATTTGCTCCATTCACCCCGATGAAGTTTTGATAACATGGCGGGAAAGTTTTCTCAAGTGACAAATCGAAATTTAGGAGGCTTTCGCTACAGAACGATAAGGGTATTGAAGTCTTCAAAAAACAAACAGTTACCATCTAACAAACTAAAATACAGAACGTTACATAGTGCAGGTTTAAAGGATAATACAGTGTTTAATACAGTGTTTTTGTCGTCTCTAGCTCGCCCCTCTTCTTTTACCAGTTGACTTTCCTCTTGTTTTTCTTTGTTCTCATTGAGGGTCTAAGGTTGGGCTTGTTGTTTTCATTTATTGTTTCATAATGTGGCGTTGTGAAGCCAAATATAACTAATACACATAAACTTGACTTGACTTTATTCCTGCTGTTGTCTGCACACTGTCAGTGTAGTTGGAGATTTCGCGGCTCGTTTTCCTGCATTGAGAAGAATCCATCTGCTGCTGTTCATTTTTCTACAGTATAAAAAAACAACTTTAAAATTGGCCGAGTGACATAATCCACCACAGTAAACATGGAGGCTTAATTTGGTTTTGTCAAAGTTTCTGTTGTTTCATTGTGTCAGTGTCGAGTGTTTTCAGTTTGTGCATTGCATTTCTCTCTGCTTGAAGAAACGGAAGTCTCTTCCAGGAAATAATCTCTTAAAAACATGTTGCCCTACAAACTTTATTGTCACATCCACGTCTTGTTATTTGTTATTTTCCAGCTAGATTTGACTCCATGAAGTTTGTATTTTAAAAACAATGAAAAACGTGTTAAAGTAAAAAAAAAATCGAATTATATACGGCATGCATTGTAAAATGATTGGGGAAATTTGAAGTTGTTCTACTTGATGTAGCGAGTAATATGGGTTATAACTCAAAAGGACATGTTTCATTGTTCAGTATGACGAGCCTCCCTCTCCCTCTCATATCTGCTGTTTTGTTCTGCACCATCCATGTTTTGTTGAATAGCATCAAGTGTTTCTCTTTGTTCAATGCGAGCGCTCCTCTCTCATTTTACCCTTTCATTTTTGTTGTCGCGCTTTACCTGTTTTGTGCAATTCTTTGTTGAATATAATGATGTAACTCCTGCAATATTTATTTTGGAATATTGTTTTAAGGTAGCGTCTCTGTTGGATATGATGTGGATATGAATCTGCTCTGGGTTGTTCTTCATCATAGAGCCTCTGCTGAATATGTCGCTTCCCCTCTCATATTCCTCTTTCATATTTGTTCAAAGTTTCTGTTCTTTACCTGACATGCTTTGTGAAACCCTTTTCTGAATATGATCCTGCGACAGCTTCGTCTCTGTTGGTGGCAGAGCTTCTGGGTCTGCAGGGAGATGAACCGAGTCTGATGTAACCTGTTGAGGTTCAGAGCTGCAGCCTGGTTGGTGGCAGCAAGACTGAACATGAACATGATGGATGGGATGTAGGAGGATAAAATAGACTAGACTGGACTAGAATAAAATAGACTAGACTAGACTAGAGTGGACTAGACTAGACTAAAATAGACTAGACTAGACTGGACTAGACTAGACTGGAGTGGACTAGACTAGAATAAAATAGACTAGACTAGACTAGACTAAAATAGACTAGACTAGACTAGAGTAGACTAAACTAAAATAGACTAGACTAGACTGGACGAGACTAGACTAGACTAAAATAGACTAGACTGGACTAGACTAAAATAGACTAGACTAGAATAAAATGGACTAGACTAGACCGGACTAAACTAGACTAGACTAGACTAGACTAGAATAAAATAGACTAGAATAGACTGGACTAGACTAGGCTAGACTAAACTAAAATAGACTAGACTAGACTAGACTAAAATAGACTAGACTAGACTAGACTGGACTAGAGTAGACTAAACTAAAATAGACTAGACTAGACTAGACTAAAATAGACTAGAATAGACTAGACTGGACTAGAGTAGACTAAACTAAAATAGACTAGACTAGACTAGACTGGACTAGACTAGGCTA
>CABFOQ010011087.1:63111-81499 GCA_900660455.1 Gephyroberyx darwinii | reverse complement strand
CTGGTGGTGGCTTTGGGTTGTTTAGCTGTTTTTTTTTCCCAGCCCACTGCCAGATTTGATGGGTGCCCTGTACAATCTGGGCTCCCGCTGGACTCGATGCCAAAGGTTCTGATTGACTCAGAGGCCAGTCAATCTGCCATGAGAAGAAAGGATAATAAGAGGAGTGCATCTTCACCTTTTTCCACCCCCGTCAATTTCTCCACCGCAGCCGAACACTCGAGTTTCACTCTCAGCTTGACATCACTGTTGGGGAGAGAGAATAAGAGGGGGAAATGGAGTATGATTTGACACCTGAGTGGTGCCTACTGCAGCTCTGTTACAACGATGGAGTCACATCATCTTTTCTAGGTGAATGCCATGTATTTGACTTGCTTATGTCAACAACCACAGACTTGATGTTGAAGTCTAACATTCCATCAGTTCTCTGCATTTTTAGGGTTGATAATGCTAGAAATTGTAGTTTAATGTGGAGATGTTAGTTTGTAGCAGTGGATGCATACCAATATGGCCTCATGCTCACTTTCTCTAGAAGGCATGGAGAGAAAGGAACTTTTATGACTTGTTAGACAGAAATCCTTTCTTAAGTAAAGTTTGGGCAATGATTTATTGATTTTCTAAATCCAAGTCCTACCTACTCTAGTCACTGGTATGACAAATAATCCTGTCTTCCCTCCAATGTGTCACCAGCCTAGCTTCCTCAACCTTTTGAAGGTCATGCTGAAAAATATCCCTACAATGCTGCACATGTAAAGGATTATCAGTAATTGTCACCTCCTGATCACCCCAGTCACAGAAGACGTAAAGAGACAGCACAGCTTTTGCTTCAATTTTGCATTAATGGCGTATTAATAAAAAGCATATTTCACTCGGGCAGAGATATATTGCCCAGCTGTCTTGGATATGACAAACTATAATAAGACTTTTGAATTATGTAGGGAGCAGTTACGCCTTGATTAGCGGCGGCCTCGCTGATTCCCTCTAAGGCATGAAAGAGTGATCTTCAAATAATGGCCAAGGTTCTTTAGCAGTCCCATCTGTCATGAAGTTCACTTAAGGTTGTCAACGAGACAGGAATGACAATTGCGTGCGTGCTCAAGGTGTGTTTGCTGTGTGTGTTGACGAGATCGTCAAGGCAAACAAACTGATGGTATCTGCTTGAAGATCACAGGGACACCTTGGAGGAGGGAAAAATCGATAACAAATTAAGATGGTCATTTAGGTTTTCTTTTCGTCATGTCTCATTCAGACGTCTTGAGGAGGCGTCGCCGAATCAGAACAACAATCTTACAATGTCATCGCCCAAATCCTTGGTAGCCATTCCTTATTGTACCAAACTGAAGATGTGAGAGTCATACAAACACCCAAACTACGATTGAAACCTCAATAACAAACACTAGCCCATCCACTCTCGCACACGCGGCGTCTGTTATATCCTCCCACCTGTTAGTAGGTTCTGCGGAGCATATCCGAGCACCAGTCCTTACCAGGAGGCAAGGGGGCGACCAACATCAGACAAGTGATGCGTTGTTTACATTTTCCAATCGCTGCCCACAGTGCCTGGAGGAAGCATCTGGCTCTGTTGTGGAAACTTTCCACTGGAATGAAGATTGATACTTTGTAGAAAGTTAAGCCATCTGTGCTGAATGTAATTAGCTGTCTTTTAACTGTCCAGGGGAACCAAAATGTATTACCTGCAGTGTGCTAATCATCCACAAACTTCAGAGGCTGGAAATATAGATTAAAGCATTAATTAGCATCCAGGGTTTGTGATGATTACTGTACTGTCAAGCAGCTGTCTGTTGGGGTAATTGGTAAATGTATGTTGTTGAGTTGTAGGGGTTGTTTGTTTAAATTGATATTTGCAAATGAAGAAAAACCCCAACAGCATGCAAACCGTTTGAGCTCATGTCAGGACTTTTTTTTTGTTGTTGTTGACTTAGGGATGCAAAAAAATACAGTTGATATAGTTTGACTTTGTTTAGGACGTTGAAATATAACTGGGCCTAAGATGTAATTGACAAATGTCCTTGTTAAAGGGTCACTCTTGAAATTTTTAACATCAACTAATTAATATAAATCTTACTCATCAGAAAAAGTTTCTATATTTGTCATTTTCTTTAAAAATGGCTTACTCCCATTCTTTTCTGAATCCAAAGGTTGCGACTCGGCAAATTTACGGTTAGTGGTGCCACATGGTTTTTAATGAGGACTGCCAACAATGCTAACCAGGCATTTTAGGGAAACTAATGCAAAAATAGAGAAACTTTCCTCCCAATGTGATGTCACTTTAAGATTCATGGTAAATGTAGTTTTGTCCTGAGGAGGAAGGTGGATGTTTCAAATTGGAAAGGCAGCCCATTGTTATATCCAGCGTGGTGTCTGGTAAGTGTTTGCTTCCAATAAGAGTGAGCAGAGGCATGATTATGTCACAGCCAATGTGGTCACTGGTCAGCCTGGATCCATTCATCATTATAGTCCTCTCACCTTTTGATCAATTTTGACCAAAGAAGAAAGCTGGAAGAAAACTGGCTTGGCTGCGTCCCTTCATGGAATAGGTCATGGAATGTCTTGTCCAGCCGATGGAGCTCAGATTCCAAGAGATAAAGCCGCGACTCTTTGCTGTAGGAGCCAGCGGACCAGTTTCTCTGTGACGATGGCCTTGTTTTGAAAGTGTCTTAACAAATGTCACCTCTCCTATTAGAGATAAAAGGAGCAGCAGCATTTTTTTCTTTTCTACTGTCCTTGACCATAACGACAAAAGACAAGAGGTATACTCTATGCTCAAGGCTTTACAATCCCACATTACTTCTCACTAAGATATAGAGCCTATTGCCTTGGTGATGCTCTTTTTAGGAACAGTAAATTGATGGATTCTGAGGATGCCTTCATGATATTCAGTCTGGGGATTGAATAGGAATGACAGGATACTGTTCTGTCTTATTTCATTCAAGCTGATTATGGTGTCCAAGAGACGTCTTGGCAGAAGAGCAGGTGTGTCTTCCGAAATAACGGCGGAGCACAAACCGAGATCCTGCATGTCATAGATTGGAGATTGCAAGTACGCGTTCTGTTTTACCATTTCACCTGAGACTGTAAAATCAACATTCATTTCCACCTCAGAATAGGCTCTTCTCGACCGCTGTTGAGTGCCAGAGATTATTCAACCACGACATACTTTGACACGGAGTAGTTTGCTCCGATGTGTTTGATGAGGATGTTATGTTCACATTCATATTCAGCCGCGATAAGCTCTGATGATATTCTAATATCACCACAGGCTCCTCATTAAACACAGTGGAGCGAACTTTAGAAGCCTAATAGGACAAAAATAGATGCTCATTTAGTGATCTCAGGGGGGCAATATGAGGAGAGGAGGGCTCTGCTGGTGGTTTGATATCATCATTAGATCAGAATCACACTAGATGGTGTGTGTGTGTGTGTGTGTGAAAGGGTTTTTAAAGGGCTTGGGACTTCAAAACATTTAATTGATCATTTTTTTTCTCTCTGTATTCTGCCAACCTGGACTTAAGTTATGTTTTATCATAATGTATATATTGACTAACAGAGTGCAATGAGGCTTCTAAACTGACCTAAATTGGTAAGTTGCTGATTTTACAATTATTGTATTCTCCTCCTCCTTATTATTTTTAAGGAAAGGGAAGGTCAAACACTCTCCGACCCCATTTTCCTTCCTCTTCACTAAGTCAGACACATGCACACCCACACACTGCCATATAATGATGACATCAAACCATCTGCACAGCTCCCATCCCCGTGTGTTGGCGGACCCGTGCTCTCATTAAAGCCCTCACATTGCCATCCATCTACCTGTGCCAGTCTGTCTGAACAGATTTTGGCTTCATCTTTCTGTCCAGGTGCTCCGTTATTTATAGCCCAAAAAAAAAGAAAAGTATTTGTCGTTACTCTGATGTCAGTAGTCCTGTCACATTCATCTCAGAAAGTGAAGGTTGTCTATTGGAATTCCTTTGTCTTGGTCTTGGCACTTTCGTTTGGGGTTGAAGTGAATGAGTGAGTGACAAAGTTAGCTGAATGTCCATTAACACTGGATGGACATTTCCAAACATTGAGCATATGTGAACATCATTGTCTGAGACCTACTTATGAGCAATAGACTATTTTTGAACTACACCACTGCTGTTTTCTGATGCCAAATTTAGATTTTGGAAGACACAAATGAACTGCTGACTACAAAAACCCCAAATATCCAAATTATGTGCTGCAAGCTGTTCTCAGTCTACTACAACCTACAAAATAGTGTAATTGTAGAGTTAAATAAGCCAATCGCACACAATAGACCTTGTGCCTTTCTCATTCTAAGTGCCACGTGTTGACAAGGGGTGTTGTTCACTGTCAAAATCACACATCATGGCATGTAAGGAGAACTTGCAGGACATAATGACTGAGCCACACATCCAACATCAGACAGACAGTCTACACCCTGTGTGGAGATCATTTAGTTGGTACTAACTGGACTTTCATGACTCCATTTACAGTCATGGATTTTACATTTTATATGAAGTCTGACCCACCTGTCACCTTGGACAACATGTTCCCTGATCAATCGCAGTATATTTAGATAACTTTCATTCTCATACATCTGTTGAAATCCACGTCAGGTATATGGAACATGTGACCATTACACACTGCGAGTTACTCCAACACTCATCAAAATCATTTGAGAAAGTATCAGCAGTTTAGTATATTATCAGCTGCGTAAATGGGCTTCAGTTTCATGAATAGTCTAAAGCTGTCTACTGTGTTTAAATAAACTGCATGCATGTTTCAGAGCGAGACAAGGAGTTCTATTCTCTGTGGTATTTTGGGAGACAGTTTGAAAACTCCTTTTTTCTGCCAAACAACGTATGTTTAAAAAAAGGTTCTGCTCTTCAAAATAGCTGTCAATTGTTGTTTTGATTTGCTGGGAAGCAGTCTGATTTAATCTGGGTTATCTTTTTATCACAGTCCTTTTTGGTGGTTCTGTTTCATCACGCCGCCATTTGCTTGGATAATCTCTGTTTGATTTTGGCTGGTCCGTCTATAAATAGAGTGACATATTGTGCTGTTCAACAACTGATATATGTCTTGTTTACTTGTCTATACTGCAGTTTAGATATAAATAAATACACACACACATATGAGAGAGAGAATTCTGTCCATTGAATGTGATTTCCTTTATGTGTGTATGTGTATGTGTGTTTACCTGCAGACTCCATCTGAGAAGATATTAGTTTTGACTTGCTGCAGAATTATACAACTGTCTATACTGATGCTGGGGAGTTGGAAATGTGGGAGGGGGAAACAGCCATCCTTAGTCACTGTCTCATTGGGCTTTGAGGGAGTGAAATAATAGTGAAATTAAACAATTTCTCGTTTTGCTGAGGACCCCACTGGTGGTCCCACTTTGGGAGCCACTGTTTAATATGCACAGGCATGCCAAACAACCCACCTTATATAACAGTTTTTGCCTTGCCTATCATATAAAATCTAACATCAACAATCAAATGAATGGCTTAAATGAGTTGTTTCAAATACCGGGCGTTCAAAAGTAGGTATACAATTTGATTAATTCAACATTCAATGGATAATTTTATTAATTTCAGCATTTCTTAATACTTAAACGTTTATTAATACCCCCCCCCCTCCTCCCCTTTCATCCCTCAATCTCCTAATGCTCACTCCCGAGAAGAATTGGGTGCACGAGCAGCATTCCAGCGCTGTTTCTCCACACTGCGAAACTTGGACTTGGAGAGGCAACAACTACTACCCAAGTCCTCCGGGGGAACGAAACGAGGGTGTTTTCGACTAAGTAAAAAAAAAAGCAAACTTAAGAAAACTATGGATGCAAAGAGAGTGGATACCATTTCTGCTAGGGTGGATGCCGCTGTTTCTTCACCTGGTAGGACAGCGGTCGCATGTTTTGGTGCTTTCACCGGGTGGCTAATTTGGTGATCGGTCATGCTAACTCTGATAGGTGCTGTTCTGTCATGCATGGAGAAAATGCCACGCCAGCCGTCACACAAAATTCTGGCAATTTTGCTTATCGGCAAACATACACGACTGTTAGAACACGACTGAAGACCTTTTATGAATGATGGGGAACCACTCTCAAATTCGGCATATATCAAATACGCCAAGCTGCACTTATTTCAGTACAATTTAAAGTTTTATAATTGCTTCCCTTGTGATTCGCAAAAACCTTCCACCAAATTACATTGCCGAGGGCGGTAGCGAGCAGTGTGGATTCATTCTAAAAGTTGTCATTTTATTAAAAGTGCTTCTCAGTCGATCACATGTAAGCGGCATTTACCAGCGGACACTGTACAGTCATGTTCTACGCGGTATGCATGTTTGCTGGTAAGCGAGGCAACATCAAATTGCTAGTTTTTTTAATTGAGTTTTGCGTGACTCTCACGCCAAACTCGAACTTTGCATGCCTCTGCAACACAAATTCTAGCGTTTTTTTTGTCTGTACTGGTTGACTGTCAAGTCATGTCTGCGCTTTTGCCTTCTCTTGAAAGCATACTATGACAGGAGCTATTCCTTTTATGTTGGTGCTCTTTGTTTGGGCGACCGTTGCCAATTTTAACTATGAACGCAGGTGGCCCTAATTGGCAGCGCGCAAGTTCAGCGCTACTGCGTTTTGGCTAAATGACTTTACCCACTCGGCATTTACAGTTGCGTTATAATAGGATTCATGACCTGCTACTGTAGCCTACACTTTGTGTAGCCTGAAGTTTTGAATTTCACCTTGTGATGACAGATTTGGGGTTAATGGGAATGCATGCATCAGGTCTGTAGTAAGAAAAAACATAGGTTTCAGTAGCAGAAATCTTCTCCTGCTTTCTCCCCTCCTCAGTACTTGGCTGGCCTCCAGGATGATGATCACTCTGTTATAGTTAATATCTTTCCCCTCAGGCTCCTCACCGCTTCTGGCAAAGCTAGAACAGCAGTTACTTACTCATTATTCCCAGTTCAGTTCAGTTGTTTGGTATGTCTGCAAACCTAATTGACTTCTAATTATCTTCTGTAAAGAGTAGGAGTCATACCTTAAATGTTTGCAACTGATCAATTGAGCTATTATTTTGAACTTCGTTTTCAGGTATTTTTCTTTCCCATTAACTGTTACCCAGGGTATGAAGGATTTGTGTCCAATCATTGGCCTGGTAAACAATTGTTAAAGGGAATGAATAATCCTGGTAATGTTCTACCTGGGCACACAAGAGATATTGGTCACATTTTGACCAGAACAAACTCATTGTTGTATTGAAGGTTTGTCTGTCTAGTACAATAGCAGGTTATCTCTAATTTCTCAGTGTAGGTTGCTGTAATATTGGAAGTCTGATTTTTGACTTTTGATTTTGAAACTATCAGTTGTCATGTTATTGAGGGATACCGCTTGTTCTTTGTCCATGAGTACTTTAAAAATCATAGACACCTGTCAACTTGGAGTTGTCCAGATGCTTAAAAGTTTTGAATTTCACTGGATTGCATAAGAAAACTGGTGTGCAACTAGCAGCAAGTAACCAACTGTTTCCCTGGCTGATCATAATTGGCACTCCTGACCAAATTGCTGAAGATTCAAGTGGCAGAAATGTTCAGTTAATTTTAGGCCTATAGAGATTCAGTCTAGGGGGCTGGAGATGTACAAGGCATTCATTAGTAGCTTGCATCGCTCACTTCAATGATTCTTGTTGAGAGATACTGTGATGCTGTCTTTTTTTCAATACTATCTCTCCACTTTTTCTCTCCTCAGTGTCTATTTCTGTCTCTTCTCAAATTTTCTCTAACTCTCTGGAGCCCTCTCCTCTATCTCTCCCCACTGTACTACCATCACAGTTACTCCCTAGGGGAATCGTAGGATGTAACGATCGCCTTCAAAAATGCTACAGCCACCCAGCCATGAGTTAATCCTCCCAAGAGCTGCTTCCTTGGGCTCAATGATTCTTTGCATCAGTGCCTCGGAGCTCTCTCAGATCACAAATACAACTTTTGTCGGTGCTTGCCAAAGGTTCCCCCAGACATTTCTCTCCTTTAGTACCGTATTTTGAGTTTCAGAAATGTGATGAATGAAGTACGGCCCCTTAAGGTTTATCGTTCCAATTGAGCTACTTTCAGCACCATGGCTAGCTCCGTCTTTTGCCATTTAAATAGTTGAGCACTTGGAGCAAGCTATGACCAGTGTAAACTTTCTGTGATGAAATATCCTCATTTGCTTTGCTTCAATATGAACTATCATTGTTAATTGTGCTTCATATTATGTATCCAGGGCTTTGAATGGTGCTGAACAACATTAAGCAATACAACATTAGCAATACAAGTGTTACCATGAGGCATCTTTCTATTGAAACAAAGGTTCCTTTTGCTCAGATTTGCATTTAATGACTTTGGATTGTTTGGATAAAATCTTGCAGCAAAAGTTCATCAGCTAAAAATGTTGCAGATGATTGTCGACAGTCAAGAAAGAACTTGAAGTGAAGTGGAAACCAAGCACATCACTAAACATATGGTGGACAGTTAGGGGGTCTTGCTACAATATTAGCACTTTCTCTGTAGCAGTCCCAATATAAATCTGCTTCATATGCATCACTTAGCAAGTTGGATAGGGGACAAACTGACCTTTCTGCAATAATCAATGGTTAAAGACATCAGTATTCACTCTGGATTTTGCAGTTTCAGCCAGCCATGTACTTTGGCCTTGATGCAACCAAATAGTTCTAACAAACCTATTTGCAGCCTTTATAAATGCAATCATTGTCACGCAGATGTCAGAATGTACTACACTACATTTGGTAGTGACAGCATTTTTTCATGATAATGACAGGATTCTCTGACTAAGGCAACCGGTTTCACTGTTCGGTGTTCGTTCGTGGAGAGATCCTAGTGTAAGCATTCTTACTTTGCAGTTAGAGGGAAATGCAAACAAGAAATATAGAAGTATAGATGCATGCAAACAAAGCAAAGATTCATGTACTACCCAGTGGAGGCTGAGTCTATAAATGGGCTACAAATTGTATCATTAATCTCATAACTTATGGAGTAGTTAAAAAAAATCATATCAACATTGTTTTTTTTTTGTTTTTTTTTAAAGCAATGTAGTCCGCATGCAAGTCAAGCATGCTTCCACTGTGGAAGGATGGAACTATGTGTGATGTGTGATGTGTGAGTGTGTGTGTCTTCCCAGTGATTGTCAGGAAGGGGCCCTTTGCTCGCAATGTGGTCATGTCGATGTCATCAAAGATACATCGTTCAAATAGACTGTCTCTGAATTTGTGCCCTGCTGTTGTGTAGTGTTTAAAACCTTCACCTCTGGAACCACACTTATCCCTGCTGTGCCAGGATTCAATCGCACCAGGAACCCGTCTTTTTGAATCTACACATGCCGAAAAAGATAAATCTGCCTATTATTATGGAGAATCACTAATATTACTGATTTAATTACATTACTTAAAACTCCATCTCCCTTTGTCCTTGCTTTAGTGTTGCTGGTTGCTTGCACACATCAAGAATGAGCTATCTATGGAGGTTCTGCATTAAAACATCCCAGTGAAGATCATTCATTTTTTTGGATCTGTTTATCTGGGCATCTCGCCAGTCTATTAATAGATTCACAGTTGGATTTCTTCACTCATCACTATTAGTTTTATTCCACAAGTTCATCAATGGGATGAACTTAATGGCATGCCTGGTGCTTCCTGCTATCAAAATTGGACCCAGAAAGACATCTCTGGTCTCTGACGATTTTGTTGATCACCTGTACGCTTCCTCTCTATAAATAGCAGTCCTTGGTCAAAGCCAGGATTAATTGCAGCAGAGAAACCCCCATTTATCCCCCAGGCATCCTCCAGCAGATTTTGTTTGCTTTGGATCCAGTCTGTTTTTCCCAATGGGAGACTGGGTGGGGAGCATCTGCTTGCATGGACCATCTGCCTTGGGACTCACGCCAGAGATGAACTAGGGAAGGAGAAGTGGAACGAAAGAGGGTGAGGATAGGGGAGAGAGAGGTGGACAAAGATGGTGCATAATGGATAAAGAGAAGGAGAGCGACGGGGATATGGGCTATATGGAGGGAGGGACAAACCACTGAAGTCAAATCTCTGCTATTGCTGCGCCCATATCAGAAGCCGTTTGTTTATGATTGCTGTAGACCAAAAGGAGAAGTGGACTGTCTTTCATGTTTAGATTTCCACCTGCAGACTTGTTTACGCCACAAATTCACACCATTTGACTTCCTTTGATGGAGTGCCAAAACAGTTGAGGCAAACTGGGTGGCAAAGCTTGGCCTCCACAAACATCACTTTCTTTGTTTGTGCCAAGGTCATATTGGGATAGACCACATTCCCTGGAGCAGAGTACAAAATAAAACATAGGGCGCCTGATATTTCTTGTTTCCCTGTCCAGAGTTTCTAGTGGGTCTTCAAAAAAGCTTGCTTCTCTAAAGCACAATTTAACCCACAAAGAATCTCTAAGGAAAACATGTGGAGTCAGTGTTCAATAACACACCCACTACTTTGTTGCAGCAGAGATCTGCAGTCAGACTCTTCTCAGTACACACCAAACTGCCCTGGGGTAAAGGAATAACATATATTTCAAGGCTGAAATTCCTCATAACTTTTTAATATTCCTCATGAAGTTTTAAGTTGTTTTATCTGAAGACTTTGCTTAGTTAATGGCATGTTCTTGTCATTCTGACAGAAAATGGGTTTCAGTGAAATAAAGGTTAGGGTTATGACATTTGCAGAATATTATGGATAAAGTGAAATCATTGCACGTGTTCTGTGAATTGATTGGCCTGTCAAAGACTCTTCAAAGGCATCGATTGGACAGACTGGAAGGAAAAATAGAAGACATTTTTTCAGCCAACGATGCAAAATCTGCACCCACTTTTAGGTGATGTAAGCAAATTTTTTATCACACAATTCAAATAGAGTTTGACATGTTAACAATTGTGTAGTTGATCTGTGGTCTGGATTTATATTCCTGTAACAGTCCTGCGTATAAACAGCGTGCATCATTGATTTGATCACTTATTAAATGCATAGTGCTCTAACTTTTGTTGAGCTTAGATTATGGGAAGCAAATAAGTGTCGATGTTGTGCGACATCTTACTCTGCATGCTCTGCAATTATTGCCTTGTTTGAATATAACTGGATCAGACATCAACAACATTGGTATGTGCTCTTGGTGTGATGCGTATTGCCTCGGATGCAAAATGTGGAATGATGGTTTTGATCTCATTCCAGTATAAAGCATTTAACCAGAAGTCAAGCCAATGGAGTTACGTAAGGAGAAAAAAATAGTTTTTCAGTTCAAAAAGACTTGGCTGTGAAATCCAAGTTGTCATGATGTAGTGTAGTCACATAACTTGGATTGATAGACTTTGCAATCGTAAGCCTTAATTATTCTCCAATCTTATTGCACGCTATCCTTACCATTATGTCTGCAAGCAAACAAAATGGAAGCAGCTGTAGATTAATTCAAAAAATGTGAGCCTTGAGCATCCTGATGGCTCAGCAGACTGGAGACTCGCACACACACGCACTCCCACTCGTTACCACACTCACTTCCCCAATGATTTCATTTTCTGTATTCAGGCTATTTTAATTTATTTTATGGATCCAAAGAAACATTAAATAATCCACTGAATGCCTTTTAGGATGAACCCTACAAAGGACTCCTAGATGAAATGGTGTCAGAGCTGAACTTCATACAGGCCATATGTGGAGGCAGGTCCGTCCGGGGTACTGGATGAGTGGCCAACTGGAGGGGCCGTCTGTCTTTCTTCTTGTCCCAGTGAGGGGGCCCAAAAACCTTTCCAGTTCTGCACTTCAGTCCCCCCAAAGGTCCATGTCCTCCAGGGTCTCTGGCTTGCCAGCCCTTATTATAGACTTCCCAAAACACAATACTAAAGATAACATTCTGATGGGAAATATGACATGTTAAATGAATAGACATGAGCACATGACTGGCTACATCTTGCTAATTGGGCTTATCTGCAGTGGCTCAAGTTGTTATTATTATTATTATTATTATATTTCTGATGTTCTGTCAACAAATTTTCATCCTATCAAATCCCTGAAAGAATGTGCCCATCATAGTGGAGTCCATGCATCATGCAAGGCTGACACCATGTGGCTGTACAGAGGAAATGATCTCCCTGTAGAGGACAGGATAAGCTATCCATACACTCTGGATAGATGCCACAGCACTCTTGATATCATTTTCCTCTACACAAAGTCAATGTTTGTCATTTTTCAAATAAAAGATCACCCTTACCATCTGATTGGTATCTGATTGGTATTTATTTATAGATAGATGCTTATTTTTTTCAAATTCGGAAGTATCTTTAACATAACAAGGATGTTTTTGGGATATAGGATTTTCAGCAACATGAATCTCGAGTGTCTGTGGAGGAGCTGCTACGTTGAGGATTATATTCAGCTTTACCCCAATGTAGTGCTTATGCCTAATATCCCTACCCCCAGCAATAGAAGGCCAACAGAAAGCAAGTTAATGTTTATTGGACAATTTACACAGGTTAGAGAGCGGCAATTTACCCGAGGGCAGAACCGGGAGTTATAATTACCAGGATTGATATCGGATCCCAAGATTGGGAAGGAACATACATTATTTACTAACTAAAATATTGATTTAAAATCTGAAAATAAATACGATGCAATAAATACTGTGTGTGTTTGTACAGTATAAGTGCAGGCAAAATAATTATGTGAATGGAGAATCACTAATATTACTGATTTGATTACATTATAGTGATATCAATATACTTCAGAAGTTACAATAAAACAAATATAAAATGCATGGCTTCCTTTGCACACTGCATACTATTTCATATTTTACAGAAATGCATTATTGGGATTGCTTGTTACGAGATTATTTAATTTAAATCAGTTAATAACTTAATTTTAAAGTTGGTAGAGTATTGAGACCCTGCCATGCCCTTAATACATAGAACAGGGACAGACTGCAGGTAACATTAATCCCTGATCTTTAGTCTGTGTTAATTATGGTGTCCTGGAAGCAAAAGATTGCCCTTTGTTTGAGCTGAAAGAGAGAATACCCCCAAGGAAAATGAAAGTGACCTTACAACATAAACTGCAGATAGGCTATATTCTATTGTATGCTCCACTGCCACAATGACACGCATCCTTACACCGAAGGAGCCCTAAATCCCTCTAGGTGCTTGTATAGTTACCAGTGCAGTGTCTCTGTACATGCTGACCGATAAAGAGCCACTGTTATCTTCAGATAGCAGGCACGGCGGCTGAATAATTTATGGAGGCAGGCATACCAACACATTGACTCAGAAAAAGACACACACACCCACAGAGGGCATGGAAGTGGTAAAAGGTTCTGTGTGTGTGTGTGACAGTCTGTTTGTGTCCGGCTGCTGTTTTTGCTTCGTTGTTTGTGTGTGCTTGTGTCTCTTTAGTGTCCGTCTGCTCTGTACGCATGTGCATATATGTCTGCTTTTCTCATATTTTTTCCCATGTGTGTGTGTGTTTTGTTTTTTTTCTGCGTAAAGCTGGCTGTCACTTGTTAATGCCACACTTCATTTAATAGGTGGAAGAGGCAGCGAGTGAAAGGGGGGCCGGGCAAATATGAACTGATGGACTGTCCCCGCGATTCATTTTCATTATGCTGAGTTGCCTTCTCCCAGGAGCATTGCCAATTACCCATTAAAAAGTGCTGAACTCCTATTCATGCAATAATTAATACTGGTTCATAATTAAAGCGTGATAATGAAAAGAATGACATGATTGACACATAATTGTTTTAGCAAGGTTGTGAGTTGGACGTTGCTGTACACTTTTCATTAGCTTGTGTTAACCTTTCGATTAGCTTCTAGGGCTGCTTTTGTCAAATATGTTCAAATACAACCAGAAATCTAGGAAGGGAGTCTGCTTTCAAAATCTCACTGTGAGGGCCCTTTAATACATTCAGAAGTTACAGCCAACTTACTTTTTGTTTTTTTTTATTTGACACTGACCTTGGCTTTCTTGTTTCTTGCACAGTATGTTCTCCCTGCTATCGCATTACTCCGTGAAGGTTGAAGTGGTCGTTGTATCGATTTCAGGTCAGCTTAAGTAAATAAGTGAACTGCTGTTTCCGTGAAGCGTTGCATTATGGAGCTCTCATCTTTCAGAACCAAGAAGAAAACGGTTGTGCTATTGATTTCAGGGGGTTAGAATTTGACTTTACCAAGAAATGCCTACATCTCACAGTTGTTGTTCAGAGCCCATCTCTTGAGAACATGAAATCGCACATTGGAGTTTATTTAATCCAGAAGACTATTCCCCTCCTGCATTCTGCTAATTTTAGCTGCTACTTGGAGGACAAGGTCAAGGCGGGTGTGTGGGAGTGTGTGTGTAAGAGGGAGATAGAGAGGTGCAACCCACCCGGCCTAGATCCACACATCTTCTGTCTGGCCCTGCTGTGACTACCCACTGACCTGCTAACACTGAACCACAGGGTTTCTGACCACCATGACATTGGAGCTAGGCAAGATGGCAGACAAACTGCTCATTTCAACCTATCGCAGTAGAAAATAATGAGCACTCGGGATTGTGATGGCAGCTTGCAGCTTCTTTTACATGGCTCTGCAGTGGCTGTAGCTGTTTGAGTGTGTATAAACTTTCACCAGTAGTATGAAAAGGCCATCATTTCATTAAATTTAGATTTGCTAAGGTTAAATGTTTTCCTTCTGTCTCGATCCTTGTCACAAGGAAAATATTAAACTTTTGCTTCACTCCGGTTTGACCCCAGTTTCCTGATGTTGTTTTACTGCTACTTTTATCATACAGTAGTTTACGAAGCATCTAGACACAGAGAGATTCCCTTTCACATCACATAAAATTATTCCATTTAGGTCTAAATAATGATTTTCTTTCCAAAAGATTTGACTTAATCTGTTTAGTATTGGCTAGGGTATATGAGGCTCTACTCAACTGCTGCTTCACATAGACTTAACATCATGCTTGAGTAGTAATGGCAATTGGTGAATTCTACTCAGAGGGATGTGGTAGAGAACATTCAAGAAATAAAAAAGCTGACTTCATGTCATGTCGCTGTTGCTGCTGGGCAGCAACCTCCTTTGCAATGGGTAATGGCCTCTTTTAATGGGCTATTGCATTATCCTTGCAAGGCTTTATGGAAATGCAGGGCTGGGATCAAATGAGCCTGTTTTGTTTTGGATGTGTGTCTTCCATCATTTTATAGTGGGACAGCAGGGTTGTTAATATTCCTTTAGCTCTTCCAAACCACCCTCCCTAGGAGACAAAAAGGCTTCAGTCAAGGTTCCCCTTAAAGGGACAGAAGCTTCAAAGTTAGGTGACGTTCTGCCAAAAGGAACATATGTTAGCCTAACATATGTATTTTTGGAAATTGTTGATGCTGAAGTTGTAGCATCATGTTGGCTGTTTAAAATGATGTAGACTTTTCAGGGGGTTAATTTACAGAAAGGTCTAATACTATAAAATCTCATTGCATTACATGGAAAGATTTCTCAAAGTGTAACTGTTGAGATTGTTCACTTGCAGTTCAAGTTTGTTTGTCATGATGAATATTTAAGAATCTTTCATAACCTTGAATGGACACAATTCATTTTACTAAAAAATGCATAAGCACATTTTGAGAATTTATCTTATCAAGATGAAGAACCCAAGCACACTTTTTATAAGACTCAGAAACTACCCATGTGAAAATGGAAATGACATGATAATGCTGTGAATTATTCAGTGAAGTGAAGCGTTTTGCTTATGCATGGCTTCAGGTTGTAGCAGTGTTGGGATGGTTTGCCTTGTTTACATGTGTAGGATGAAGTAATGCATGCAAGCTGCGATTGTCAACAACCTTATTTATTTTTCATGCAATGCTAGTCGTTGCACATGCAGCACCAACATTCCAATCCAGACCAATGATAATGTCATCCATTTGTAACCCAAGCCCAAAAAGTGAGAGGTCTTGATTGATTTTAGAAGAAATTACAGCAAATGCCTTCTGACCCAATCGATAGGTGTCTATAATTAAGGAGCACTGGAGATTTAAGTCTACAAGGGATCCACTCAGACTGTCATCATAGCTGCATAAGTGCACATTCAGCAGCCAAAGTATGTGGCATTTATTTTAGCAATCTAATTTGAATTTACTTCAGCCAGACAGTTGATCGCAACTAAAAATGATTGGATGGGAAGAGAAGTACCCCCCTTCCCCAATGTACTTTGAAATTTAATTTCTCTGTTTACTATTTATCAGTTGTGTGCTATAACACAGGAATAACAGTCGGGTATGACAAAAGACCCTGGCATGTACCTGTACCTTGCAACAGGGTGGCTAGAGAGCCTAAAACTGGAAAGTCACAGGTTCAATCCCATCAGCAGCTGTCAGTAGCCATGTATCATGTTGAAGTGTCCTTGAGGAAGACACTGTGTAGCTCTCACCTGCTCGCTCATTGTAAGTCGCTCAGGAGGAGACTGTCAGCTTGCTGCATAAAATGTAAATGTCACCTCACTTCACATATAACACATTATAATGGAAGACTTGGACACCTTGGGCTTTTGGCAGGTCGCTAGTACTTGAGTCCTGTTTTGAGATCATTTTTCTCAAGTCTGAGACTTGTCTCGGTGTTGTGCCTTGGCTTGGACTGATTTTAGTCTCAGCTGCTATTGGATGTTGACTTGACTTTTTCCTGCCTGTCTAAAAATATTTTCTTGATATTTTAAGAAAGTCCTTAAACATTATTTTTACATTTGGAAAGACGTTTATTGCTTATTTTCATCTTAGTCTTGAATAGGACTTAACTTGCTCTGGTCTCTTGACTTGGTCTTGACCGCCTTTGGACCTGGTCTTGACTCAAACTCGACCGTACCTGGTCTAAGAATTTACGACTGAGGTGGTCTTGACAACAGCCTGTTTGTTTTATTTTCATATTTTGGAGTCAAAGCTGTCAAGCACTCTCTGAGTGTGGGTGTAGCGTGGGATGTGCTTTCTTATGCACATGCTCACTAGTGTTCCCATAGGCTGCATAGCATACTGTTGCTCTGAGACCAATCAGTTCACTCACTTCAGGTATCAGGCGGTTGACTCTGCCTGCTGGGATATGATGGTAATATTCCCAGCTCTCTCTGTCTGGGACTCCCCATTGTCTTCTTAGGTACATGATATACCTTGCTCATCTCAGGGGAAGCAATTAGATTTAGCGTAGCCGTATACGTTGTTACGTATGTGAATTTAAATGTTAGTCAAACCCATTTGGCTCACATACAACATAAATGAAAGAAGATTGCTATGAGCCTGCCATGCACAGCCGTTGAGAAATACGGTGATAAATTCAAAGTGGTAATGTCTAGGCTATGCTGCGGTATGCATCATCTTTAATGAAAAGCTGAAGTATGGGTTTGATCAAGTATAAAAGGGGTGCAATGGTGTTCCACAAGTTGTGTAAGTGAGCATTTGCCCTTTTTTGATCTTTGTAACTTATAATACTAATACCACAGTGGTATTATTGGTACTACTGGCATATGACTGGTTTGACATGATTGATACTCTTGATTTAGATAAAAAATGACTATCGATCCCCATGAAATTCTCTTCACTCCCAACCCCTACGGGGGTCAGCTGCAGAACAGCACCCGCAGAGCTGGTAGGGATTCAGTGTCTTGCCTGAAGACTAGAGCTGGGTGTGGATGTTTACAGACATGGCGCTTGAACCCATATCATGTGGTTGAAGAATGGTCTCTCTAACGGTTAGAGAGACCATTCTTCATATGGCTGTTTACTTCTCCCATAGGTCCTGTCCTGCTCCATTGACTTTTTACCGCACGAAAGTCAGCGAGCCCGATAACGAAACCAATACGTTGAATTTCACTGACCTAAACGTCCATGTCCATAATCCTTCACTTGTCTACTTGCGGGGCGGCGGGTGGCGCTCCATATCCTATGCACAAATAAACGTTTAAACTTTGTTAAAGACAGGTATACTCCAACATTTCCATTGTAATGAAATCCAAGATGGCTGACTCTTCTTCGGCACTTTGCGTAGTGCGTAAAGTGCGAACAAGAGTTTGAGGCGTCTGAAATCCAACTTGGATTTCATTACTGTGGAAATGTTGGAATATACATGAGCTTACATGTCTGGAAGTGCATGTACTTCTCAGCTGCTCTTTCTTACTTATGTGTTTTAGCATCCTTGTTGTTGGCTTTGCAATGGAGAGAGAGACACACCAGAAAGTTACTGGCAGGATCAAGATTTTTGTTATTGTGACAGTGATCTGTTTTGGAGAGTGGGCACATGTGTGTGTGACAGTCATTGGGCTTTAAGGCGAAGGTAGAGCTCTTATTGGCTCATTGAGGA
>CABFOQ010011087.1:49553-62633 GCA_900660455.1 Gephyroberyx darwinii | reverse complement strand
TCTTCCTCCTCCCGCCCCCTTTCACACTCTGTTGATCAGCTCAGGAAAGGGAAAGTGCTTGTGTGAAACCTGAGGATCATTCAGAGACTGAGGAGGGAGAGAGCACACATTGTGTCTTAGCCTGCAAGGTAAGACGATGCTTAGCGTGGCACTTGATAGCAATTAGCCTCCAGACTGTACCTCAATTTCAATGAAGTTAGCAGGGGAATGAATGCTATAAATAGTTGGAATCTTCAAAGCTAGCTCAAACCCCTCCAGTCAGGGCGGCTGATTTGTTGATGTCTGAAACTTCTGCTCTTGAAATGGGACCTTCAGGGGGATTGTAATCATAGCACAGGCCAAGGTAGGATATCAAACATGTTTTATTCAGAAGCATCCTGGAATCCTGTTTATTGCGCTCTTGGAAGATTATGACAAGACTATAAGCAAGATTTTTTGCTGGTTTCTTTGGAAAACCAATTAGTGTGAGGTATATTTTAAGCAAAGGAGCATTGTGGGCCAAAGGTTTTCAGTTAGTATTAAGATGTGAAGAGGATTGGTTAGATTTATTTTTTTCTATCACTGTTGGTAGAATAACGGGATGAATAACTTTCCAACTTTATACAGAAGCTTAGGATGCATATAAGGTGAGGACTGCTTGGTTCCAAAAGGGCATGTTGAAATGTCTTGCATTTCATTATGCCTATCCATGACTGGGGGCAAAAAAAACATCCCAAATTAGCATATGGACTTCATGGCCTGAACTTGAGACGGCTTCCTTTGCAGCGTTCTGCAGTGGCTGTAGCTATTTGATTGAGTTTGAACGTTTACCAGTGGTTATGACATAATTTCAATGATGAGGCCAATAATAATAAAACCCTAATGTTACAATATGTTCTTAAATAATGCAGTCAGAACTTTGCACTTTTTGTGTTGGGCTTCAAATATTTCACTATATTTCACAGTAGTGAGGTGGCAGCCATGTCTACACCAGATAAGAGAACCCAGTGGAGGGAGGACCCACAGCCTTTCCCTAAGGACCATGGCTTCTCAAAGAAAGTCCTGCTCAACTGCTGCCTGGTGCGGCGCATCATCACCTGGGTCTCTCCAAACCCCAAAGGTACAAAAGCCTCAGATTTAAAGCTGTGTAGCTACAAAGTACATAAGCGGTTTCCGACATCAGTTAACTTATAGTTAACTTAAACTGCCCCTGATTACCAGGACAATGGTTTGTTAATTATTTAGTCTAATCTAAGCCAATTTAGATTAACTTCTAAGACAGCATTGTTTTATTTTCAACAAGTGAATTTAATTGCTTTGGCTGGTGACTTATTAGTAAGCTTGACTGTGTCCATTTTAGAAGCACTCTTAAGAATTCCTTTCCCTTGTTTCTAGTACTAAAATAGTACAGAAAACACCATTTCACAAAACAAAAGTGGCATTACAGTGTGCATGGAAGTAGGAATGATCCTTGTTGCTTTGTATTCCTGGTGACTAATCTGTTTTAAGCCCTTGTTTCATTCTTTGCAGCAAAAGAGGGATCAACATTGTTTATAGGGCTGTATGTAATCCATTTTTTTCCATTGTTCAGCTAGCTGTGAGATTCAAGAAAGGAGGAAAAGCACCAGCCAGTTTTTATGTCCCAATCCACTTGAGTATTAAACCAATGTAATGAGGAGACTCTTATGTGGAGGATGGCTTGATATGCTGTTATGTCAGACTGATAACTTGCTATTTTGGGAAAGAATAAAAAAAAAACACAGCAATAGAGAGAACTACACAGTTGTTTTGATGTCCATTGGGATCTCAAGATAGTGCAGAAAAAACCTCAGAATAACTGAAATACTGCAGTGGGACCTTATTATGATGATGATGATGATGTTGATGATTTGGCAGTATGACTCCACACACAATAACCGTACCACTGAAGGACATTTTTTGCTGAGTTTGGCCTGGAAGCAAAGTAACTAACACACCCAAGTCACACACCCAAGATGTGTATGCTCCAAAAGCCGCCCAGGCTGTCAAGACTATTTAAGAAGTATTAATGTGGTATTGATCGACTGTGCTTTCACCTTATGGGAACACAAGGATTTATGATTTTTATGGGATAGAAAATGATGATTACTTATTACACCACAAGTCACAGTCGACAGCTCCGATAAATTAATTCACATTGAAGCTGGAGCATTATTGATTACTTCACGGGTTATATATTTACATTGGTCATATTGCCTTAGGAAGTAGCATTTAGAACAGCAAAGGTTCCTTGCCATGTGAACACGTGACCTTACAGGCAGTAAAATGCAATTAGATGGTAGAGGGAAAACGATGAGGTGTCTTTGGTTAGGCCGTCACGTTTAGTATCATTGCAGTAACCATTTTGGGTTCAGTGATCCTCATGATAGAAATGCAAAGATGCATGTTTGGTTTTTTTTCTGTTGAAAAATGCAGATTTTGAAAACATATTTAATACTTTTATATTATTTAGATCTAGTTCCTGTAATTTTAAACATCAATGAATAATTTGTAGTACATAAGAGCGTCCATTTGCTGTTGGCATGCATGAACCATAGGCATGAACTGGTTGAACCGGTGAAACTTTGTCTTTCCTCAAGGCTATGACTCTTGGCATCTAGGGCATTTTTCTGTCTTGCCTACTGATATCTGCATCTCTTTTGCCTAGAGGCAGAGGTAACAAGATATGGCAGAATGTTACTTTGGCCCATAGTAAAATGTTCTGAATGCAGTCTTCATTTTTTTCTGGCTGTTTCCCTCCTCATCTGTTTTCATTGTTGGTGATGATCCGTTGAAGGTCCTTCTCATAATGGTCTTATGTCTTAGCTCAGCCATATGACAAGCATAACCTTAAAAGTCCAAGCTTTTGGTAATTGACAGGTGCTGTTCCATATTGGTATGCATTGTCAGTCCTCATGAAAAATGTGCTTGAGTATGATTTATGAGGCAATCAGACTGTCACAAATGTCACTTTAGGGATTCGCAAATGGCATTTGGAGTCAAGATAATTCTGCAGTGGAAAAACAACAGAGGGATACCAAAACCACTGTGCACATCATGCATACTAAATGTGACACTGCATATTCTCCTTTTCAGAAAAAGACAGCATTTCTGATTTGGTATTTGAAACTATATTAGATTGGTGTCAATGGGGCAGGTGCAGTTTATAGATGACTTAATCAGTGGAGTTTCATTTTGTTTGTACTGTGCCTTAGCCATTAGAAGGGTCTCCCTGTGTGTATGTGCGTGTGCACCTGCACAGTTGTTTATTTGACTCCATCCACCTAATAAGCTACGAGCTGCCAGCCACAGCTGGACCCACACAAGGACCCAGGTGTTTTTGTCAGCCATCTCGCTTTTGAAGAGGACGAAACATTTGTTTAGATTTTCATTCCTTTTACTGTTCCATTTTCATTAAAAAGATGCCGCCCTCATCCCAGAGCTGGCTGCAATTCCATACTGACTTACATTGTGGCTCTAGGTAGCTGAAACCTGAACTATACAGAAGAGACATTAACTTTTTACAGTAGCATTGAAAAACATATTTTTTTCCCTTTTATCTAGGACTGTTTCAGTTGCTAAACTTACAAACTAGCTAGGCAGCCACGGAAGAGTGTTGCCGCTTGTGGGTTGCAGCTAGAAATGCCTTATTTATATTTCTGTTGTCTGTGTTACTCAGGTTATCACAATATTAATAATTCAACCATTATTCTCTATTTGTGGCCTGATCTCAGTGTATACTTTGAGCCACAGACCAATGATACTGATAAACTAATAATAATATCCCCTTGTGACATTGCCCAGACTGTCCTCACAGTATGCAGATGATCACACTACAAACCTGCCAGGTGGCAATATTCCCCTCAGGATGTCAGAGCAGTATCCAGAAAATGAGCATGCTCACTAAAGCAGGTATTTCTAAAAAAGACGCAAGCCCTGTGTCGTGTCCCCAGGACCTCGGTCTGTTTTCAGAGGGCTTTGTGCAAATCACTGCTCTCTATGACTCACTCAAATGGGTCAATTGTTTTATGCACTGGATGAACTAACAAAGCATTTCCTGAAGTGTAGGTAGCCTTTTTTGCATTTGTTTTGTATGGAACCTGTTTGATGTTTTTGGTGCTATTCATCAATGATGAAAGGGATTTTCTCAGGTCTACACTATGCCTGTGTTTGTGCTTTTCCAAATTATCTGTAGAAAGACCCACACTTTATCATGGTAAACACCTCTTGGTAGAAATTCAGTCCTCTGAAAATCAATGTACCTCATGTTTACTGCCAGGAGAGGGCAGCAAGCTACAGAGATGCTGAACAAGATGTTTCCTGCTGCCTTGAAAGCAGTTCAGTAGTCGTGTCTAAAACATATATTGAATTTGACTGCATTATTGTTTGGGGTAGCTTGATGGAGTCATTATCTTTTATTATGAACTTTGATCATTTTACCCACATTGATGTGGATACTGATGCACATGGTTTCCTACAACAATGTCATGGACAGTGGACAGTGTTATGTAAGTTTTAAAGATGACAAATGGTGATGCTTAACAATGTGTCACGCCACAGACGTTCAGCAGGCCTCATCATACTCAGTTTAGACTATAATATATGTAATATATTTAATATGCATCATTGTAACACTCACAGATGGCTGTAATACTCAGAGGATTGCCTTGGATGATATTGCTGTATGCTCTTCTCGTCCCATCATATATTTTCTGAACGTCTGCACTGCAGTAGTAATACTGCAGTAGTTTATCTACTCACTGTAGATAAACTGTCTGTTTGCTGATAGTGGGACAACATGAGTTTTAAATATGATGACACTAAAATATGAATTTGGATGCTCCGCTGCCATGCTACTTTATTATTGGACACCCAGACATGAAGTGGAGTGTATCAGTATTCATCAGAAGCAAATACCACTCAAGTGGGATTTACAGTACTGGCGACTTGTTCCATTTTCACCCTCCACACAGCGAGTTTTGATTACACGGAGGGCACTTATGTTTTCTGTCTAGGCTAAGACATGATGGAGAGCTGCTTGATTAGTACGCTGCATGGTCTCCTTAGTCGGTGAAATACATGAAATATGGAAGCAAGTACTGTGCTGTCAAATATGTATTTCAAGTTTTGGTCTTGTGGATTGCGACAGATTGCTCATACTTATTCCAAGTCTCCACAGTGTTGCCTCGCCATCAGTGGCAGTATCCCACCACCTTGAGACGACATTTCAGGGTCATGTCATTCGATCTGCAAGGTTAGAAATGCACTGTAAAATACAAAAAATAGAATTTCAGGTTTCTGCTTTTGTAAAGCCAATAATGCAATAATGAAACCCATGAGGAAATTTTAAATCCAATAAAACATGTGTTCCACATTACGTTTTCTGTTAACGTCACCTTTTTCATTTTCACCAGCTAATTCCCAGTGCTTCACTTCCACTATTTTTTATATTAAACTACGCCCACAGAAGGATGCCACATCCAGTGGTTTGACACTGGTAAGAAGCACTGCCAAAACGACCCCCTTCACATTGAGGATTAATGCCACAGTGTCACCACAGTGCTCCACTTTGGAGAACAGGTTAAAAATGTTAAAAATCATGGCAACAGTAACCAAAAGCGTCTCAGAGTGCATGAACAGCCACCAGCCTCTGTAATTCAGCCATTTTTATAACTTGAATGACTGCACTGAATAGGAAATCTTCTGCACTTGCATTGGGATTTGTGATATGCCTGCTTTTGGGGATAGTCTTAGCCCATATGTCTGCTGACATGCTTTTCCCACTTGGTCAAGAGTGAAGGTCTATGTGGAACCAAGGTGGAAATGGGAAAAGGCAATGATGGATTAGAAGGAAAGTTGAGGCAGCATGCAGCCTCTCCCTTTGGAGGAAAGGGGAAGAAGACCGATTGTTCAGGGAATGTTGGTTGAGATGCAGACATGTCCTACCATTGTCATCTGCTTGATTCATATGTTGTGAAACTGGTTTCTGGAGAGTGGGGGAAAAGCATCCAACGGGGATAACTCTCTCTGACATTATTCTCATTCATGGTGACAGTACTGGTGACAGGAACAGAGAAAATACTACATGGTGTTTACACTGAATAGGCTCAGAGATGACGATAGCATTTCTAAATTTGTTGAAATGCTGTGGTCAGCATGTTTGAAATATTGCATCTTTACATACTTGTATCTTGCATGTATATGGCTTACATAATATTGCTTGATTTGCCTCAGTTAAAAAAAGATAGCAGGTTACCATGATTCTGCTGCTTTCAAGCGCTTGTTAGCATTGGTTTTGGTTATGTATAAAAGCAATTTTCCTGTGTTTTTAGTAGTAGTAAATGTTTTTTTTTTTTTTCAATGGGTTTATCAGTGTCATTGCTTAGTTGGTAACAGCACCAAAGGCTGCTGTTGGTCCTTGTGTAAAGCAGTTATTACTCGTTCTAGTTCTGTTCTGTAAACAGCTCAAATGCCAGACAGCTGAAACCAACGTGATTTGAGAAGCACTTTCCATTCCGTCACACAACAGTGAGCCTGGCGTTCTCATTCTCAGACTTCGTCACAACCTGCGACCTGTGTTGATAAACATGGATTAGCAACTAACAGCCGGGGATTAGTTTGAAGCGGCCCCCATGAGCCATGTTGTTTGCAAAACACCTTCAAGTAGGCTGTAGACAGACAATAAATATCGCACTCCACCCTGTCATTGGATACAGCTAACTGAGAAGCCAGGTCGACTCAGCACGTGACTGGTGCACTGGTCATGCCTGTAATTGTGCTGAATCCCGTGTCCATATGAGGAGCCCATTCTATACATCATTAAAGCTGCATTTGTTGCCACGTGCCTGTGTTTTTCCACCGACTTGTCAGTGGACTCTGAGGAGCAGCAGCATGTGAGGCTTGCAAATACTAAGCTGTTAAAGTCATGGTCTTTATTTATGCATTTTCTTACCCTTGAAATATAAAAGTCCAAAAAGTAGTTATAGAAAGGAAATGGAAATTGAGATAGACCATAGACAAATGGCTAGTGTTTGAAAATCTGATTTTTATTGGTCCAATTTCACCAGAAATTAGAAATTAGAAATTAGTTATCATGTTCTGAGTGATGCGCTTCATGCTAATGCTAATAACCTTGAACTAATAACTCACCCAAATTGATCTGCAGCTATAAGTGTATTTAAATATCTTAGCAGTATAACTGTTATGTTCCATTACATAACCATACCTGTTTTTTCTTCTGAAATGGAGCCATAGCAAAGTCTCCAGGAAAACAATTTCTGTAAAAAGCCTCAGACTGCTGTCCCACATTTTTAGGTAAAATTGGCAGTGTGACTTTACAACAAGTACGGTTTTGCAGACCTGAACAGTTTCATGTTTTAAGTGCTTCCTGATGTCATTTCTCATCTCATCACCAGTTTCTCCATCACATTTATTCTGTTGCTTTAGCGCTACCTTATCCTTTTTGTCTTTTCCTTATATGCCCTCCTTTCTCCTCTTGTCTCCCAGTGATACACTCCTATGCTGGTAACCTACTTCAGTCCAGTGTTTGTATTGTAGCGGTGGCCTGGACCCTCTATAAATAGGCCCTTCTGATTGATACCGGGTACAATGAAACCTCGTAAGCCTTTCTCCGCTGCTGGGCAGAAATGACTTTCATGTGTCTATGTCAATTGGCTTTTACACACCTGTCCCTGTCTTGGTCTAATTTATCTCTCCTGCCCTTGCGTCAAGCAGCATCCAAGCACAAGGCAGAGGTTCATTGCCAGCCTTGAGAGACCATTAATCCCCCCCCAGGATAGGCTCCTAATAAGTATAAGCTGTATTTAATGTTTAACATATGTGCCTCAGGCTGACTGGAATCTGGTATATTTATATATTTGAATGTGTTAAGCTTTTGAAAGTAATAATGTCTGTTTTGCTGCTATTGCCAATTGATATAAAATAATAATGTTTCAACCTATACCCAGTTCATGAAAGCTTTTACATTTGCTCTACTAAATACCTAGTGTATGGTAGGTCTTTTCTGCTAAAAAAAATCCCCTTGCAGGGAAATGGCAACAGCAGTTTGGAATAAAGAAAAGAAGAATTGGGTTATTAGCTTGACCAACGATGGCCACCATGGCTTTACAGACCAAGACAAGACTGGTGTCTGTGAAATGCAAAAAGAAAGAAAAGGAAAGAAGAGAATCTTGCGGCTTACTGTACTCACAAGTTTGTGGGTAAACCTGCCACTATTGATGGGAATCTATTATGTAGTGTATCAGTTTGGGTTTAATGCAGGAAAGGTTTTCCTCTCAAAAAGCTTTAACCTGTCAATCCTTACATGGCATAGTCAGACACAAGGTGAAAACACCGTCCCAGATGGCTCAGTCAACCTGTCTCTGTGGGAGACTTGTACTGCGACCAACTCAGTAAGACTTCAGACTATGCACTTGTCAGTAGATTGATCCCATATGACAGCATTGCACTTCTAACTGCCAGTTGATGGATCTGAATAGGCAAAAATATGTCAGTCATACATTATTGGTAGACATGCTTTGTTGTTGTTTTTTTGAATCAAAGTTGCTGGCAGGTCAGACTGGTTTGGATAGTTTGATTATGAAATGCAATGCGCTAATGTCTCTATACACCCATTTTATGAGAACTGTAAGCAAGGTAAATGTATGATATATATTTAATTTTGTTGTTTGATAATTGGGAACCTTTCTGCTTAATGGTTATTTGACAGAATGATGAAGCTCTCAAGGGGTGTTTACTTTACTCATGCTGTCCTAAGCTTATTTCCAATTTTTTACTCTATAACCAGAAACCACAGAAACTGAGCACAGAAACTAGATACTGTTACTGACCCATGAATAATTGTTATGGATATGTTTTCAATTCATATAAACACTGTGCAGAAGAAAAAAAGGGGATTCAATTATTCTGTTCCAGTCAGTCGGCATAGTTAACAAGCAGAAAGACATCACATTTGTATCATTATATAATTTACCTGAATAAAAGAGCGTAACTACGTCAGGGTTAGGAGTCTGAGAAATGGAGTTTTGGTGTGCGTCATATTTGCTCATGCCAATCTTCCAGCTTAGGGAAACTGTGGCAGGGAGATATTTGACAGCTACGGCTCAGCTAAATGAAGTCATCATTGTCATTTGTTTTATTAAGATATTAAAGTTCTGATGACCAGAATATTGATTGCAACGGTACAAAATACAGTCCTAGGTATCACTCGGGAGCAAGACTTAGAGCAGTACATATATTGTCTAATTCAGTTAAGATGGGTTCAAATGAAACTAATGTGCATTACATAATAAGAAACAAAGCATTAAAGTTTACTATGAAGTTGACTGTGTGAAGTTGAGTTGTTTTACAAAGACGTCTTGTCTTGTTCTTGTTAAACCAGATTGCATTTTCTAACCTTTGCTTAAGCTCTAATTGCAGCAGCACCTAATGACCTTATGATATTTAAGAACTGATGTTTACTTTGCACTCCGAGCCCTACCAAAATGAATAATTGAATGATGGCAGCTTTGTTTACACTGATTGGGTAGGCACATCACCACCCCTGTTAAAGGGACAGATATGGCTGCCCTCTCTCCATCTTTATTACACTTACATCTACACATGTAGCTGACATTCATCCAAGTTGACTGAAGTCACTTTTGTTTATATATAATAATTTGTCTGTTTGTTATATATACAATAAATAAAAGGCTATATGCATAGCTACAGGGAATTTCTTATATAATGTGGGTCTCATGTCAACATGACTGAAGTTTTCCTATATTTACTGTGCCATGTAGCGTTTAGTCACATTTTGGCTGCAATCCATGCATTCCATTGGTTGGTTATTTTCAGTTTCTCCCTTTGATGCCAGTCCATAATTGCATATTTCGGACTGTCACACTAAACAAGACAAATAAATAAAAAAACCTCTAAGACCAAAGCTTTTGTCCATAATATGGAGTGTTTTTTTCATATGGTAACAGAAATGTAGTAAATCAGAGATATGTTAAAAAACATATAACACATAAAATGGAAGTGATGAGATGGACCGGTTATTGGGTCTACCAATTCTACCACTCCAGCCAGGAGGGACATCTGTGAAGAGATGGATGGGGGAGGTGGAGGATGGAAGGGACACATGGAGAGAAATAAAAAAGAAGAACCTTGCTGGGAGACAGGATAGAGTTATTGGAGAGATACGGAGACAGTGCAGATAAAAAGGAGGCCTTATTTTTTTTAAAATTTGATTCAAGTATTTTCAATTTTAATGTGCAGTGTGTTGACTGATAATGTGAATGATGTGTGTCTGATCGTCTATATAAATTAAATACATATAGAGATACTTTTTTCTTTGTTTTGCAGCATAGTTGCTCATTCCCCTTTGTACCATCATGCCACTTGCAATGCCTTGTGCCTGGGTTGTACTGCTAAACAATTGGTTTTCTTTTGTATTTCTGGAGAATACTGCAAGAGAAATCCCACCTTGTTACCTTCATGTTATAGTGAAGGCTCCTTTCTGGGTGTGCAACTGAAAGCTGGTGTCTTATTATTCTCTCGGGAGCACTGACCCCATCCAGAACACTCTTTTTAAATGGCACTTCTAGGTTTTCACACCATCACAGCGAACGAGGTTGGGGATTTCTCACCCACACAGCTACGCATTAAGGGCAACCTCCATGAGCCGCATGACTAATGGCACAAGTCCCATTTGTTCTCACTTGAGAGGAAAACCAAAGTATCTGTGCTTTCGATCGACAAGGTCTATCGGTCTTAAGTTGTACTGTTTGTGTGTGTTCGCCCGTCCTCTACTTCCAAGGCAATGTAGGTCAACAAACCACACCAGGCCTCCTTGAAGAATTAAACCAAACAAAATGAGGTCATGGAAAAGAGACGGCTCTCAGTTGGCCTGCAGAGCTTTTTAGCATGGCACAATATACGCTTTGTTATGACAGTTAACTCCATAATAACACTAACCGAGTCGGCCGCCAGAATAAATTGTCCTCATGAGCTCTCGTCTTGTGTTTGTTTGACATTCTAAAACCTGCCTAAGTAACAACACCTATTTTGGAGTACCAGCACTAGTTCATTTCACCTAGACCTATATGCTCGAATTGGAGCAAAAGAAATAACATTGGTTTAATATTAAAAGTATTGTTATATCACCAAACAGTGTTTATAGAAGTGACCTCCATTGATAACATTCAGTGCATCATCCATACATCCAGACACTCACATTACCCAAACTGGAATAATCCATGTCATTGAACATGTTTTTTTCTTCCAGGAAGTACTCTGTAAAATGCAGGACATTAGTACACCACCTAATTCCCTTGTGATGCATTTCTTTATACTTTCCAGTAGTGCTTACTGGCAATCCACCTCTTTTGATGAATTTCAAACATGATGGCTTCCCAGTAATTACACTGCTAATGATCATCTTTGCTGTGTGGTGGTGGGTGTAATTTGCCCATTCCCATGACAGCAACAACGTTGTTTTATTTTTCTCATCTTCAAGGCAGTCATTCAGTAAATAGCTTTTTGTGAGAGAGTTGTGTTGAACAATATACGGGGGGTTAAAAGGTTCAAAGGAAACCTTCATGAGTTGCAAAGTGAGTGATTTGAAAACTCTGTAGATAGATAGATAGATAGATAGACGGCTCTTTATTGATAGTATAAGCATGAAATGTCTTCACAGCTACAGGTTCCTTTAAGTATCAGTAATTCCAGCTCAGAAAATACCTTAGTTCTATGAAGATTTCTTTAGTTTCGACATGGTTGGTATACTGACACCATTTCTTTCAGAAGTAGACAGTCATGAAATGTATGTCACATCTAATAAAACAAGGAAAGAAGATAGCTGCTATAGCTGTTGAGGTTCTGTCAGGAAGACAGCTGTAGGTTTTATTGAGTCTGCATAGCAATGTAATTCTCTTACAGTAGCGTCTACATCGCCCCCTCGGTTGTCAGCCTGGCAGGTTCATTTACTCATTGTGCCTTTTGCTTTGGGCTGCATAACAACGGCCAAACAGCAAATCCTGATCGCTCCCTCTGGCCTCCGAATGACTGCACTGTGATTTGAATATAGATTAAGGTTATTTCATGTCACAGCTACGTTACCATTCTAACTACTGTAATAATATGGAGCAAACTAAGTATGAATTTCCCTCACAAATGTCATTTCCAATTTGTTACACATAAAACGTGAAACATTTTGTGCCTGTTGAGACCGGAGTTAAACATGCCTGTTCTGAGTTAAAATGACTCAAGCGCCACAATTAACAGTGGAGCAATTAAGATGTTAATTATTGTCATCTCCAACAGTGATTAAAATCTTCCAATACACTTAGGCTTCTTAATAAATATGTTAATGTAAATGTAAACCTAATCCAGGTTTGATTCACTTATTAATTTTCACTTGCAATGAAATAAAATCTAACAGTTGTAAGACGCCAAAGTGAAAATCTCAACAAGTAGAAGGAAATTAAAACAATCCCTTAATTAATTAACTTGGTAATTGTGATAATGTAATAACTTGGACTACAGAGCCGTTGACTACCCTGACTTATCCTGTTAGAAAGGTCTCAGTGTGCTCTTGGATGTATGCTGTGCTGTATAATTCTGTCTTCACTCTTTTTAAGCACTCCCTCAGTTGCTATAAAGCCAGCATGGTCCACGATTAAGGTGGTCAGTTGATCTTTGTGGGTCAGCTTTGCATGATGAAATGGAAAGGAGCCATGCAACAATATAACCGATCACACACTTTGTATTTACTCCCCCTCCTTTAAGTGAGCGAACTAAAAGTAAGTTGTAAGTTTATAAACACCATTACTCTTTTCGATGTTTTAGGGTGTCAGTATTGTTCGATGCTCGATTGCTCGATGTTTGGTGCACAAGTAATTTTTTAAAAGTAGCTTTCATATAGAAAAATGTAAAATAAAATCACCAACGACGCTGTTTATTTTCCTGGCTGTGGTGCTGGGAATAATATAAATCCCCAAGTAGTAGATCATTTGAGAGAACACAGATTTCCTCTGTATGTATAAGGTTCTTTACTGGCTGATATGGGTAGGTTAACAAGGA
>CABFOQ010011087.1:9061-49533 GCA_900660455.1 Gephyroberyx darwinii | reverse complement strand
AACAAGGAGACCCCACCCCCCCAATCCCCCATCACCTGCCTAGTACTCATACAACATTCAGTGCTCCTGAGATTTTGACCAAGGACTGATTGGCTTTTGCTTGGATGGATTTACATAAGCTACTCCCACATGAGTACCATATAATTAGAGTTGCACAATTAACTGAAAAAATATCAAAACCACAATAATTGCAACATCCAAATCTAGAGAGATGGCAGGTTTTTTCTGAGAGGGAAAGGCGTTTCAGACTGCCTCCGAAACAAAGTGTTCATATCTTCATTTTATTCAAACTGAGCAAACCTTAAACATTTGCATCAAATTCTATCCAGATATTTGGAGCATTTAAGAACTGAAAAATAAAATGTGTAGAAAAAGCTGTGTCCATGTCAATCACAATTCATATTACAATGTCAAAAAGTATAAAGTTAGTTAGTATAAAGTTATCTCTGCCATTGTTTGACCAGTTGCAGAAAGCTAGACAGCTAGCTAAACTACTAAACTACTTTTCTGCTAAGAAAAAGGCTCATTGAAGGCCTAGTTATACACTTTTCACAAAAATGAATTCACATGTTTTGTTTGTGCTAGACGATGATTAATTCCAAAGCATAGGTGTTCTTGCTTGCTAGTTTTCTGTCCCCCCCTGAGTGAACAGGTGATTGATTTGGTCATTTTGTTTATACAAATAGTGTTTTTCAGTATGATGACATACCCACCTAATTATTGAAAATTCACTGACTAAGATCAGAGGACCTAAAAAGGCTCTGTGCTTTATAATGGCACATCCCATTTGTGACCAATAAGCTTCAGCCATAGAACATCTGTTCATCAGGAAACGGCCTGCTCAGTGAACTGAGTAATTTTTTTTAATAATACATTAAAAGATTTGGAAAAAAAAAATGTTTTGATACCTTAACAACATATCCAATATTTGACCAACCCCGGTCATGAAGTGGCACCATCAACCCATAATTGAAATGCCGCGTACATTACTTGAGTGATGTTATTCTGTTCCCCTTTCCATTTACAACCACCAGCAAGAAACTGATTGAAATTTATGATGTCTGTGTCTCTAGTGGGGCATCCCATTTAAAGACCTGGCTGGCCTGAGGAACAGTAAATAGGGGTGGGGGCTGGAAGGCTGACGCCTTCCAGATCATTATTGTTTTTGCTCTCACTGAAAATGAATCCTGACCCTTCACTCAAAGAGAATGATGAGGACGGGGAGGGGATGGCGAACATCATTACTATCCATGGGATACTACATATCCCAGTTCCTCTCCTCTCTCCCCCTTCTTTCATCCTCCTCTCCTTCCCGTTTCTCCCCCCTCTCCATTTCTTCTTCCACTTTGCTTATTAGCTCAATTTGCATCTATAGATTCAGCGCTCCAGATAAAATCACTGATTGTCATAAACACTAAGAGATTTGACAGACAACAGTAAAATGGCTGTCTATTTTCCACAATTTGAATTGACAGCCAAGTAACAAAATGAGATCCTGCACTGATGTAACTGTTTTCTATCATCTGATAGGAAACAGTGCAACACTACTTGGTTGCTACTACATGTCGCACACAGTTTGAAATTTCAGTCTCATAGTTGGCTCATTGCATTATCTGTGTTATAAAATCAGTCATATTTGGAATGAATAATGTCTACAGATACTGACCTCCAGACGGTTTACTTTCTTCCCAGACTAAGAACTGGCCTGCTTTCTAACTGTTCTGGTTTCATAATGACTTCTTCTGTTCCATCCTGTACCCTTTCCATTTCATGAATGAGCTTATGCCTTTCTATTTTCGCCTCCTATTTGTCCATATCTGTGTATAATTTGGTAGGCCATCAGCTTAGGTTCCTAGTGATTTGACATGGACTTTGGCCATTTGGGAGCTACATACCCTTTTCTATATAGATCACATAAAGGAGAGCTACTACAGTGGTACTTCGATCCTGGAAGATGCGTATGAAAACAGTGGTGAGCTGGCTGTTACTTTCCACAGGCGACACAGACTATGTTCTGGATGTTCAGGCTGTAGCATGGGCTCCAACAACACCCCTTCAACTGTTAAATATTGCTCGCCAATACTAATAATAAACTTTTCTTGTATATTCATATTGTCTCCCTTATAACCTTAATAAGTAAGTATATAAGTAATTACCTACGTTGGTAGGTTGATATCCAGCATGCTTTGCTGTTTGAATTACCAGAGCAGATGAGCTGCTGAGTAAGTGTCTGGTTCAGACCCAGAGGTGAAGATCTGCATAAATGACAGTGCTGGAGACACAAGGAGAGGCTTCGTCAGCAGGCTTTAATAGAAGACCTGGTGCCCGTTGCAAAACAGTTTAAACAAATTTTAAGCAAACCAACTCAGAGTGCAATTAAAGAGGCAAGAGGTAAAACATTTATCTTTATAGTGGCGCCAGGCCAAGCTCATCCTCTTTGCTCTCTCAGAAGATAGTTTCATTGCAGGCTCCTTTTGAGCCGAATGTGAAAGGACATACAAAGCAAGTCACTCTTATCAGTGTCTTGTTCGCAAGCCTTCATGTCCCCAAATAGCGTCGGCTGATACTGGAGAGTAGATAAGGAATTGACAGGACATTCAAGGCGTAATGACAGAGATATACTCTGTTCCCACAAGGAGGAAAGAGTGGGATAGTGTCTCAGGTTTCATCAGCAAGTTTATAATGAAGGGGATTATATCAATTTTTTGTAATGACCTTTTCAAAAGAAGCTCCGCCCATTTCTAAAGCATGGGAATAAATGCTAATGAAGCTGACTGCAGTGGTCGTCTTTGTAAGAGAGGCATTTCTAGAGTCATGACACACCATGAAACCTGCCATGTGTTCAGTTATGTTCAGAGTATCCATCACTGGTAACTCTGTGTTCTTACACATGTCAGAAGTAGCAGGATACACATTGTATTTAAGTGATGAAGACCAGACTGCATACAAAACTGAAAAAACAGCTTTTAATGTGAGGAGGCACCACATATGCTTTTGTGCAGTGCCCTAAGGGAACAGTTGTGCTAACATTAGCACGCTGATGTCATAACCAATTCAGTGCTGTCTTAAGAAATCGACCTGACTCTTGTCTGCGGTGACACTGTGCATTAGCACAACCACCATTAACCCGGTTTTACAGAAAAGCCCTGCATCGTTTTTCTTGACTCCAAATGGTCCTCACCGACTTTTCTTCCTGCAAGGCTAGTTGATGGCATCTTTTTATCACCTTGTTTAAGACAAGTTTAATTTGCTTGGGAGGCAGTGTCTCCCTAATGGAGAAGCAGATCTCAGGGGTTGTAAAAAGTCTGGGTTAAACCCTGTTATTACCCTTTGATTCAATCTGCTAGTAAGGCATCTGTTGTTGGTTTGGAATGACTTGTCAGGTTTAGGGCTTAATGTCTTTAGAAGAGGTATGTCCTTACACATGCATCCACATGTCAGTATTGTTTATACACTGTGCATGTAAAGACCAAATCAACATTCCCCAATATGTCATTACTTAAATAAAGATATTTATAGCTTAAGCATTGATCTTTCCCTGTAAGCACTCTAGCTTCATTCATACTTGAATCGTTTAAATTTAAAAGCCCCTTTTGCCGTTTCAATCGACCATCAATATTTAATGTGGTTACTAAATACTTAAGAGTACAGAATTAGAGTAGAAACAAAGCAACTGACCATTGACACATATTTTTATTTGAAGAAACTTGTCTACCAAAATACACATTACATAAATGCCAAACTGCTATCGCCAACTACACTGCAGTTATGTCATTCAGCTCAGTTTGTCCTGGTCAGCAAAGTGGAGCGAAGAGCTATCCCTGTACATTGATTGGTTGTTGGTGCTTATTAGGTAACGTATTGTTGGAACACTGAACAGGCTCAAACGGGATCGTTAACCCTACTTTGCTTTCATGTGAGCTTAATCTCTAATTCACAGAATGCTAACTTGATCTGCTGAGGTAAGAGCAGAAACAGCATTAATCCTGGGTTTTATGGGGCTGTTTATCATGACCGGGCCATCTTGCCAAAGCTCCCATCAGACCGACCCGGACTGTGGTTTTTTTCTTCATACTCACACAAAATCGATCACCCTTTCTCCTAATGGCAGTGTGCTTTATCTCTCCATAAAGGTTACCATAGGAGTCATTTGGCAGTCTCCTGCATCTCTTGGAGCAGTGCTGTTTCCTGCTCCTTTTTGGCTGCACCACCCAGCCCCACTCAAGTCATTTAGTCAAGGATGCATTTCTTCCTCTTTTTTTTTTTTTTTTTTTTTTTACAATTAAATTGTTAGATTTTTAACAAGGTCTGCTGTACTCTAGATGTGCTGTACATATTGGACCAATAAAACTATAAAAGCCAAAACAAGACTGCTTTAGTTGACCTAGTGCAGTTTGATTTTTCTTTTTTACACTACTCTATGTTTTTAAGCCTTTGGCAGCCATCTCACAGCGTTGACTGGTATTGAGCAAAAACACACCCTTCATGATATCTAGAGAGCTGCACTGCACTCATGCCCTGACTTTATTGGGTTCACACTGACAGTGTATATAAGCCAGACTTTAATGAGAAACTATCTTTTGCCTTGCAGGTGTTTTTTTTTTTTTTAAATAAGCTTAAGGGACGTTTATAGGGCTCTGTGGTCATTTAAGTTGGAGTGCCGAAAATGTGTTTAATTTTGTCTTATTGCATTTGATGCAGTTTTTTTAACGCCTCTGTAGCACTGGATTTGGCTGCTGAGATCATTGCTAAAGCACATTCTATAGATTTTCCAGGATGTTTTGTTGTCGTTGGTCACTGTCTACTGTCATTGTGCATATTTGGCAATGATGCATCATATTACCACCCTATTTCTGTGGCTGATGAAATTGTGTACTCAGTAAGCATTTCTGGGCAGAGAGCCCAGACTCAACTGTACTATTTGAAATTGAATGCATCATCCTGAGTCTATAGCTACTGTTTCCAGTCATATTTGGATCCACTGCAGTGGAAGTGTTTACCCAGGCCGTCTCCTAGGATTTATTCTTATACAAAACATTAACCAGAATTGATCGTTACAGCAGGCCTCCACTCCACTCAACAAAACTTCCTGTATCTCAGTGACTCACATGTTTGTATTTTGTTTTTTGTATATACTTTGTATGTTTCTTGAGATGTTTCATACCCAGTGACACACTGAGTGTTGCTGTACAGATAACTAACAAACTAGACTGGTAATGAATAGCATAGCCAACAGTCATCTTACATACACGTTTTCATGCTGTTACCATTTTTGTTATCACAACATGAGTGCATGCCAATTTGTTTTTCCCCTGGAATACACAAGCCCACGTGGTGAAAGTGGAATTTTGCCAGTGTAAAGGAAGCACCTGACTATGGCAGCCAATGGAATGACAAGCCAAGTTTAAAGTGCTAGTGCACAATTTTCCATAATTTTTCATGGTGTCAGAGTGTAAACAAAATCTTCAGCGTGTTTGAAGTTGAACCCATTTCAGCTACGTAGTGTTATGTCCTACACTTTGATTTTTTTTTGGTTAGATTGTCTTTTTGCTCAGTAGTCCTCTGGGAAAGAGTCTTACATTGCAAGTCTGCACTGGTTGAATGAGGGATGCACTGAAGCATCAATCCTTATGTCATTTCCTTATGGATGACAATGCCTCCATCCACAGGGCACGAATGATCCCTTAATAGGTTGCTTAGCTTGAAAACACTGTAAAACCAAAAACATATGCCATGGTCATGTCAGTCGCCAGATCTCAACTCAACTGAAGATGTGTGGGAGATTCAAGAGCAGCACCTGAATGTTTTTCACCACCATCAACAAATATGTAATTTCTTGAGGAACGGTGTTGCTTCTCTACAGTGGACTCAAGGCTGTAAAAAAGATTTATGTGTATGTTTACTGCAGCATGTATAGTAGCTGCACTTTGCATTACTGTAGAGGCAATGCCACTGTAGAATGATGATTGCTGGCTTTGCTGCTTGTTTGTTTGCTGGCGGATTTTATTTTGCATGTATACATCTCACCCTGAAGATTATGCTGGTGAATTGCTCTCCCATTATGTTGAGCTGTTCTCTGCAGTTTTCCAGCCAACCAAGCTGCTTTCAAAGAGTGAGGAAAAAGCTCTCTGTGGTAATGGTAGCCATCTCACCCCGAGGCACCCGCACTCATTGTTTTGTAGATGGATCAATACATCTGTCAGCTTCTCACTGAGGGGAGACTATTTCATGTTACTCCTCGCTGCCACAAGGCTGTACATGTAAACGTCCATGTTCCATCAAAGCCTGCAGTGAAACACGTTTCTCTGGGATTCTGTGAGATTTTACTCCAAGGATATGTCACAGACAATTTAGAAATTGCTGAAGGGCAAAATAAAATGTGAGGAAAAACATTCTCAGAGGGACTGCATGGTTCTATGAAGCATTTTGCTAAAGCAAAATAAACAAGATCAAATCCTTTTGATTCATTTTCCTTTCTAACACATTTTAAGCCAAACCTCTTGAAGCTGTTTGGTATGTTTTTTTCTCTTTGCCCTCCACCCCCTAGCACTGTTTGAATTTTTATTATACTGTATATTCATCTACTCTTCTGCTCATCATCTTTATGTCTGTTCCACCTCCAGCTCTGCTTTTCTTTACTCTAAAGTAATTGATGCTCGGTATGGATACACATAGAGAGGTGTGGGTTGTAACTTCACAAAGATATCAGCTCACATAAGAGCGTGTACCCTACATACTGCATTTTGCCTGGCAAAACGCTACCTCACTGAGTGTATCAATTCCCTTATCCTTCGCAGAACTCCTGGGGAGTCAAAGAGGTTATGTTGGCCACGTTGTTAATCTTGCAGTAGAGCACCCAGGTCCACTACTATGTGGAGTCTGACTTCCTCTCAGCAGGAATAGAGTTAAAATCAGCCCACACTTCATCAAGCAAACTCCTCTGGTAGGCTCAAGGGGCTGCAAGAACTTCCACATAGCTTTGATGTTGATCCTACTACTCCTGTACTATTACCTATCTATTACCTATTAGCTATTTTTTACTTATTTGACTTATTTTTAACTACTCTGTTAAGTTGAGTTGACCCGGAGGACAAGAATTTCACTGCTGGTAATGATGTTTGCGTTGTTATCTAGTATGTGACAATAACCAGCCATATCTGCCTGTGCTGTAGGAATGAAAATTATCATTTTCAGTGGCAGGACCGAATGTTTAGGTTTCACCCTGACCTTCAGGCGATAAAGATGCAGGTATGTCATAAAATTAGGTTACAGACTTTAAGAAGCCCAAAAAACAAACAAAAAATCCTTATGGAGGTTATTGCTGATTACAAGTTTTCACACAAACCTTTTGAAAATTCTGTCTGTCCTGTCCTCAGAGAGGCAGAACACTCCTTTTGTGTTTAACCCTCCTCCCCTTACACACACACACACACTACCATTTAAACATTTGTGCTTGTCATGACCCCAGTCTCCATACTTCCATATCTGTTTTTGCCATGACAATATTCATTAAGGTAAACATGACTCATGGTGAGAGTTTTTCCTGACTTTATATGGACTTGGAATGTAGTGATTTGTTGCACACATCACACGTCGTAATGTGGTGGGGGGGGGTGGGGTAGCCTTGAGTGTGATCTGTGAATTCAGTTACTAGTGGGCTGGGTCACTGATGGGGATAAAGGGGGGCTTTTAAATGAAATGCTGCACATGCCAGCAGTGCAGTGTACCTGAATGATGTTGTGTTTGGTGTTTGCCAATGACTCATATGAGCAGCAGGCCATCTGTTCACCTCAGAAACATCGAGGTGACAAACCTGATTGAATGCATTTCTCATTTCCACTTTGAGTCCTCAGATCATTTTGCATCGTGTGACCTACAATTACCCCAGTGTATGCGCTCCCAGACACTCCTATGATGGAATTTACAGAGACTTTCTGCAGTCCCTTTTGTTTATCGGGAACATGGATAGGAATGGAAACCATAGGGTAGGTGAGAGGTGACGGAGTTGCACAGATGTTGAAATGAAGTCTTCCCGGGGGATTTGCAAAACATTTCTAACGTTTACACACAAAAACAAACACACGCTTACTGGCTTACATGCCTCCTCCTTTCTTCTTGCACCTTTTTGAGACATGTCGACTAAAACGGCCCTCTGTTGGGAAAACAAAGTATTTTGAAAGTGACTATTTTTCAATTTTCTGTCATATCCCTTGCCAGGAAGTATGAAAATGACTGAATCATGTCATAAGGGTGCTGCTACACCCCACATGTACCTGGTAAATTATTCACCTAATTGAGACACCACACTACTTCTCAGTGCTGCTCTGACCTAGTAAGATTGTTGCATCCAGCCCTTAAAGTCCTTGAAGTGTTCATTTTCTCCGAGAACATTTTTTTTTCTTGCCTGTGGAACAATCTCCTCGCTGCTCGTTCCTGTCGGAGAAAGTGTGTACTTGCATCACGTGCTAACAAGAGCTCTTAGGTCAGAGTCTTCAGAGACTATTTCACTTGTGGAAAGAGGTCTCTCTACATGGAGCGTGAATCACAGAAATAGACCTGCCGCGCTGTCAAGTGACCTATGGAACGTTAACCTCATTTCACAGCAGATTTCAGCCAATCTTTTTTCATACCTGAGCACAGAAAGATAATAATGGGTAAAATATCCCAGTCCTTTTGTATGACATCAATATTTCCTCAAGCAAATACTTTGGAATATTGCCATAGAGAAGAGAATTGATGGCTGGCATGCTTGACTGAGGAGTTGATGGGGTTTGAGTTGGTGACAGCCTTTTGAGAGGGGGGAGCTTGTCATTGATCGATCACTGCAATTGAGGTACAGTATGAGGTAATTAGTGAAGAAGATGATGCACTTGGCTGGTCCTGATGATATCGCAGATGCTGTATAATGCCTGTCAGTCATTATTAACACTGACCTTGACATTTTGTGTTAGGAAATCTCATGAAGATGGGCTCTATAGCTTGACTGTACAATCCTATCTCTGTTTTTGCTATTTTATTTGGCTCTCCTACTCCCAACGCCCCTTTTTTCTATCTTAGGCGCCAATGTCATACCATTAACACTGTGCATCACTGTCACTCAGTGTTTTAGTGCTCCATAACGCATCATGTGGCAGGCCCATAATCGGCTGCCATTGCTGATTCATTGAGGTGGACACTTTCCCCTTAATTCCTTCTTCTACTCCTTCTTTCTCTCTCTTCATCTATCCTTTATTTCTCCTCCTCCTCGTGCTCGCTCTCTTTCCCCCTCTCTCTCTCTCTCTCTCTCTCTCCTCCTCCTGGGCCGATCAGGCCACGCCTCCATGGCAACCGTCAGTGAGGGTAAAACATCCACAGATGGTGCTGAGTAGAGCGAGCAGCAGGCACACTACAAGATCAAGTGAGGGAGCGTGTGTTTGTTTGTGTGTGTGTGTGTGTGTGTGAGAGAGAAAGGCACATTGGATAACCACTGTATTGTGAAGCTGACAGAGTAGTCTCTAGTAAAACAGGTAGAAGAGGCACAGGAGAGAGTCTTTCCCGGGAAAAGCAGTGCAGTTGCAGAGAAAAGTCAGAAAGAGAAATGGACAGAGTGTAGGAGGAAGAAAATAGAAAGGGGAGAGAAACCCCTACAGAGAGCAGGAGGTAAACCGCCGGTAAGCAAATGTTAATGACCTGAAAAAAAGAGCACACAGCGTCCCAGTGTTGAACAGAGAGCCTTACCCTGGAGCTGCGTGGTAGAGGAGCCCAGATATACATATACACACACACAGAAGACGAACCCCCCTTGCTGCTCTCCACTTACTCATGATCGACACTCCCGCCACACGCAGACACAAGGGCCACGCTGATATAGCCAGAAGAGTGGTGGAGAGGACAGGATTGCTGCCCTTTCGTGGGACTTTGGCCAAGTAAGAGTTTTCTCTGGATTTTACCCTGAAGCCAGAGACATCCTTTGCGCTGACCTTTCCATCCTTAAGAGCAAAGATGAGTTGCAGGAAAAGGTGCAAGCGGGAGATCTTCAAGTTCGCCCAGTATCTGTTCAGACTCGTCACTGGCACTCTCAACACAGGTAAGGCTCCTGGTGGGCTCTGACAGTCACATTTATCTCTCACCTAATCGGTTTCCATTCGCTGTTGTTCTCTTACATTCACAAAGAATTTCTTTTCCCCTCATGGCTTTGTCTTCTTGAATCATCCTCTTGGGAGTTCCGGAAAGGTTTTCAACTTCATCTATGGTGCGATAAAATTGACTTACATGCAGGTAGCATGTAACCAAAGTAAAGACTTGACACATGGGACACTGTTGGGACACTTAATTGCCGTCAGTGCCTCACAGTGTCCAGTGTATGTATACATTTATGCAAACCTGGCTACAGCATGAAGAATTCCAGAGGGGGAGAGAGACACAGGGAGAGCTAAAGTAAGCCTGCAGTAGACGATGAGATCGAACTGAAAGAAGGCCACCTCCTTTACCTATCCGAGATAAATTGGGCAATTAGGGCCAAGTCAGTTAGCCACTCGTAAAACTCAGCTTGCACACTGACATTTGTGAGCAATGCACCAAGTTTAAGAAGGACAATGTCACTCTTCTGGCTTTCGTTAACTCTGTCTTGTAGTCATTTTGATTTTAGCACTTGTTCTCCTACTTTTAACTAGCATGGTAAATTGAATGTTATATCAGTGCTTTAAATGTTCAGTGGTTTACTTGTTATTCCTAGTGCTATGAGTTTTCATGGTTAATATGTGACTGAAGGTACAATCAGAACTGAGTGACTTGGAACAACATGCTGAAGCCAACCCATCCCAAAGCAGCCTCAGAAGCAGATTGATGGCCACTGGGTATTACACAATATATACATCACTATTTCTATATTTGCTCCAAAGCTTGATAACTGGTACTTTCCATGCACATGCATTAAGAGGTTTTAGAATGAGAATGACAATGAATAAATGGTTTAACAAAATTAAATCTTGGATTATAGTGGATTACCAGCGGATTATTCCATGAAGAGTTCAATGCAGGACGAAGGTTGCCAGCAGTAGCATATGCTGAACACTGGCACATATTACACTGTTAGACATCACACTGTTCCTGTGGATTATTTACATTCGTTATCCAGTCAATGTTGTGATTACTTATCCTCGTTGCTGGCGGTGCACCGTGCCGTTATGATGACAGACTGAGCAAATGATATTTTTGCACAGGACGTAACTGCTTTGGCAGCATGCATGGACACCCATGTCTTTGTGTGGCATCATGCTCCTGTCTTGTTCTTACATTAGTTGAACTCCACTGCCGAGCAAGTTGTTGATTATCTCGCTGCTTGAGTGTGATGGTGCTAAGCCCTGGAGAGGTACTACATGAACATACTAATGATTTTCCACCTGCTCGTGAGCACTGGTGTGAGGCTGACTGCATTTTTACTATGAATAGCTCCTACAAACCCCTGTTAAGATTGCAAAGACACATCGACATACATTTAATAACAGGCATTTTAGAGTTATTCTGCAAGCATAGTGAAGATTTCCATATGACTTCCATGGCCTACTTTCTACAAGCTCTCCGTGACCTTGGAGACAGAGAGAGAAAGGGATGGGGGTGGAGGTAGCCATAGATGAGTTGCTCCACCAACAGGCTTCCCTCTAACAAGAGTAGGTGGCATCAGCTTTCCAATCACACCAATTAATTTAGGCTCTGTGTCATACCAAGCTCGGGGAAATTATTTCCCCCAAGGAGGTGGCTGCTGGTTTCCATAGCTACGAACAGGTGACTGTGGTCACATTGCAGTTATCAGTTCTTGTTAGGTGATTATGTGATTACATTCATCCATAATTTCCTTTATTGTCTTTAAAGCTTTAGATAACAGCTAACAATGATATATTGCGGTAGCCTGCAATATATGCTACATGGTTGTTTGGGTGCAGAATGGTGCTCCTTAATGTCAATATATACCTATTAATTATTGATAACCATAAATAAAAGGCCAGACTTATTTCCCTTTGGAGTAAGCCCAATTCCTCAAAGTGTGCTGAGTCAGAGAAAAATATTCTTTTTTTTATTGACCACCCCGTCTCCACACTGACTATTACTTTAGCTGCTATTTCCTGAACCTTTTCTGTCCACATCAGCCTTTGTACTGCTGTGTTGGGTGTATACAATCAGCTCAGTGATTTCAGGTGAGTATAGATGAAATTTAAATTAGTGTAATTTATATAATGTGACATGTATTCAATATATTGCATTTTCCAGACCGTTTAGTGTGAACTGCGTAGTAGTATAGCCTCCTTTCCATCTTTGAGTAAGGTCATGTATAAGGTGTTCTCAAGAGCCACATTGGTTAGCCTATATCATTCATTCTTACCACGTCATCTCAAGATGTTGAGGTCTAAAACCTGTTTCATATGGTTCAACTACAAGCTGTGCAGGCAAGTCATTAAGAAGCACATTAGACATAAAGAATTATGAAACCCATTATCAGTCAGCCATTAGATACGCCATTTCCCCTTGAGTGGATCCATTTCTCTATGAATGCAGCTTATTAACTTATCTTATACAGACTGTGCTGTAGATTATTATAAATGGGGTTTGACCAACACAAAGCTGGCTTGGTCATTTTTGGGTGACCTGGGGAAGAGAATGATAGATGACGTCAGTTAGCAGACCATAGGATTTTAATTGAGATGTTCATTGTCCTCCAACGGGCCCACGGTCACCGCTTCATTGATCACTTACTTTCCAAGGCCGGCACAAACACATAGGTGAGTGTAACGTCTATGATAAAACATAATGGTACTGGGGAGCTTTTGCTGTACATCATTTCTGTAATGCCATGAATGTCTTCTGCAAAATCTGCACACAAGCGCTTTCTCAATGTAGCCTTCTGTGAAGGTATGTAGATTGAAGGTCCAGCATTACGGCTGTCACCATCAGCTTTTTCAGTTTGTATGTCCTTATCCTTGAATTGTCACACAGTAATAATAACAGTGATACAGCGTTATAATCCAAAGAGGAGTAATGTATAGTTGATGGATAAGTGTGTTGGTTGCTTTATCTTTAGTGAGCATAGTAACTCAGAATTGGGGAAACTTGCCCTTCTTGCGAGGCAATTATTGGTGAGGATACAGATACAATGCGTACAGTAGGCCAGCAGTTCCATTTGTATTCATCTCACTATGTTAGCAGTGCTGCTAACAGTAGGCCTTGAATGTTTCAGGTGCACTCTGCCAGTGTTGGAGGGGAAAAAAGGTGCACAGACTCCTAGGTTATCCATACAGCACTGTCAGCACTTCTTCAGTATATTAAAAAGCAGAAAACCTATCTGTTGCTTAGATTCTTCACATCCCTTCCAACATTCAAAGTCCAGTTTCTCTGATAGGAGAAGAGAAAAAGACACCAGTAAGCTATCTTCCAGAGTATCCATCAGGATCATTTAGATGTCCTAAAGTCGGGTGATTTGTACAGCTTTCTCTGAAGTGACACAATTTCGGTGCCTATCCGTTATCTTGTCACTACCCCTGATTGTGCAGTGAGTCTGTTTTCGACATGTCTTTTCCATCCCTATTCAACTAGTACCATGCATCACAATATGCATTAAATCTGCCATTTGCTCCAGATGAGTCATATTTCTTGGAATCTTTCTCCACATCTCCACAGTTTGCTGCTTTGAATGTTTGGCTGTCAGACGAGGCAGCTTCTGTAATGCATCATCCTTTTTTTTTCATCAGGACAAGCCCAGAACTGATTCTAGCATATCATCTGACAACGCAGCCCTTGCCCTCTCGACCCATCCACTCATCTTTTTTAATGAGACTAAAGTGCAAAAGATGTGCCCAAAATACATACACCTGGTGAGCGCTTGCTTTGTTGGACTTCTCTTTGTTCTATCAAAGCTTTAATGATCCTCTGAGCATGTTAACCAGCTTGATTGATTTCAAGTAATTTGATTCAGCTTGTCAATTCAATTGCTTTCTGTGAGTTGTGTGGAGATAAATATTTCCTTGGCTCTGTGCTTCATGATGGAACAATGCTGAACGATTGCAACGTCTCACTGCAGTAAATGCCATACAGGCATTTATATCTGTGACCTCTTGTCTCATATCTGATTTAACTCTTTCTTGAAAATATAGATGCTGCCTGTGTACCAGTAGTTTTGGGGTATTGTTGCAGTGGCAACAGGGCAAGCAGAGCAGCCTTTTTCCTAGCAATTTCTTCCAGTTCCTCCTGGGGGATCCTCAGGCACTCTCAGGCCGGCTGGAAGATGTAGTCTCTCCAGCATCTCCTGGTTCTGCCCCAGGGTCCCCACCTAGTCCGCCCTGGCTGGTACACCTCCAAAGGGAGGCGCTGGACAACACACTGACCAAGGGCTTGAACCACCTCAGCTGGCTCACCCCATTCAGTGTGGAGGAGCATCAGCTCCTCACCCTGTCAAAGAAAGTCCTGCCTAAAAAGGCAGTATAAAAAAATGGAATGATTTTGTTGCTTTCGTCTATCGGAGAAATTATTTCTGAAAGAACCCTTTTTATCTACTGCTGTAAATAATTCATGAACCCTTTCTATATAATCCTTTAAAGGGTTTCATACATACAGTTGTTCTTCAATTTTATCTGAACCCAAACAAAAAAGCAATCGACTTTAAAGAAAAAATGGCTCTCCTGTAGAGAAAAAGGTATGTTGTGTTTGAGTCTATGCATGTGGCCTTTGTAAGTAAAGGTATGGAGGCAATCACCGAGAAGCTTGGTGACTTTTCAGTGTATACTTGTGAGCACACATGCGTGGGGGCCTGCCCCATGGTGCTGGGGTTCGTCTTTGTTTCCTTCTCTTTGGTTTCCTGATGGCTATTAGCAGGTCATGTTCCACCTGTCCCATGAGGACATCGCGTTCAAAGCCCATAATCCCTGACCAAACACTGAATATTTGATACCTGTAGGCAGATTGGGTTGACATCATGTCTGTGCAATGGTGTCCCCATTCTGAACGGCAAGAGGAGGCTATTTAACTCTGATGTCTCTATCCACTGGCTTATAGAAGGGAGATTAGACATGTATTTCCAGTGCTTCCTATTGATCGCTGAGGGGCAGATAAGTGTACACTGCTTATGGACAATGATATAGCATTGCACATGCAGACATTCAGTATGAAGCTAGGGTGTTTGGAGGTTGTAGTTGCATTGTTGATAGGGAGACCTAATAGCAATTATTTGTGGATAAACTGTCATCCTTTTGGCAGTTCCATAATCATTTTCCTGAAGTTTGTAAACCTGGCATAGAATGGGAGGCTTGGGAGCTAGGGAACATTTCACATTTTACATTTTAGTTCTGCGGTTGCTTAAGAGCTTTCCAGTTAAAATCATGGCGATGTCAAAAAGCGATTGCATTGGTTATGTGTTCCAATAAAGTAGCATATCATCAGTACTGTGATGCACTATGCTGTACATTGTAGCTCAACACTTTTCTTGTTATTTGGAGTGGCACAACAATAACAGATGGCTAACCACATTGCATAATGTTTCCTTTCACACCCAATGAGCTAATATGACATCTGCTGGATTACCTGAGAAGCATCTGTGTGCATCACAGGCAGAGGTTTGATGTTCGTGTTCACGCTATGCAAGACATGATTACTTTGTCACTATGTGCTTATGTTCCTGTTTATCTCATTTTAAAGAAAATGTTATCCAGTATCTTCTACAGTGCAAGTTTGATTCAGTTTTTATTAATTGGCCAACTTGAAAGGCTGATTTTTCAAAGATATGCTTTCTTAAGGAAATCCAAGAAGCCAAAACAGTTGCAAGCAAAAACAGGCCATAAGTGACAATACATATTAAGTGTATTTCTAATGCAGCACCAGAGTATGGTAGTGGGATAATCAAATTACCAATTTATCAATTTAATCAATCAAATTACCACCATTCCAGGTGAGAGGTTCATCCTTTGCGACTGCATGTCTGCAGAACTTTTCTAACTTCCTTTGAGAACTCTTTAAGGAAAGCCATTTTATAATGTCCTGGATTTTCACATTGCTTCTACAAGTATGTGGGAAGAAACAAACGTGAATTCAGATTAAAGGTGTATACTGTGTTGTTTCTGTCACTACTGAGTAAGCAAGTACAATAACATGGCTCAACAGCATGTCTTAACACAGCCTGACTAAACACAACAGCTGATTAGGATGTCAGAGTGAACCACATGCCAAAACATGACCGCCAAGCCACTTACATAATGGAAAAAAGAGTAAGTATCAGTGTCAGCTGGAGCGGGCGTACTGACCTTTTACCATGACCCCTTTCCCACTGTTCACTGCCTTTTGGCATGGGCAGAAAGAAGACATGTGATTGTGATATCTGGATCCATAATACTGGCTTGGCAGGTTCATTGTTATTCACAGTGTCCCTGCCGTCTTCAGTTTCTGGTTTCTACTGCTATGTGGCCATCCAACTTAAGAGTGCACCAATTCTTGGACTTATTGTGGCACTATACACAATACATGGACTTGTCTTGAGGGTTATCAGATCTTATACAGCCTAAAAAAAGCCATACTTCAGACTGACACAGACTGAAGCCTCCCCTCCCCTTGAAAATGAGTGAAGGGTTGTCTGGAACAGTCACCATTAGAGGCCTGCACAAGTAAAACAATCTGGCCCAGTGTTATGTAAAAGAGGAGAGGGAGAGTGTGGGCACTGTAGTGGAAAATGAATGTCACCACTAAGCTCAGTCTACAAGTCTTTGTGGAGCCAGAGTGAGAATATTCTCTATTGTGGAGGTTAGGAGTGGGATTTTTCTGCACATGAATTATTCCAAGGTTAAGGTTGTTATTCTTCCACCATCACTTCAGCTCCAAAAAAGTCCCCAAAAACAATAAGGCCCCCCACTGAAACAAAGCTTAAATGCCCAAGCAGAATCTTTCGAGCATAGCTTTTTTTTTTGCAGTGGTTGCAGAGAAGTCCCTCGCCGCCCACGCAATTGAGTACCTTGTTATTAATTAGATGTAGAATGACTAATTAGATAATGATGAGCTTGTCATATAAATGTCACCCTCAGGGTTGAAAGAAGTGATTACAGCTTCCTGTGTCGAGGGACTAGAGTCAGACTTATTGTGTACGCCCCCGCATCTTCCAACAGACTCTATTACTTAACAGTCACATGTTTGATGTTATTTAGCACGATGTAGGAAGATATTCTCTAAGAGCCACGGACAAACCATGAACCCAATTCTGTAATACATTTTGATCAGAGATAGAAAATGGTGTCGAAACAAAAAAAATATTTTTTCAGTTCAAAATGGAGTGGAAATCTTGAATAATTGGCAAACAGTAGTATACAGGTTTTCATTTGCAACAGGTAGAGGGGTATTTACATGTGCAAAGGTTGTTTGTGTCAATAGGCACACCACCACAACATCCATCAATCTCATTTTCCTTCATTTTGCTATATTTGCATTGGACTATGGCCTCTGGTTATCCCAGCTCGCTGTCTCTGGGCAGTGTAATCAGTTTTCCCATTTGCACTAATGTTTGTAAATGAGAGTCCCTCTGAGTGGAAAGAATGGCTGTGTTATTTTTGGCAAGGTTGGAGGGCATTGTTGAGTTAGACGCTCCTGTTTATGAGGTACCTCTGTTCTCTGTGCCTTGGGGTCAAGCCGCAGAATTCAACTATCTGGGTTCTGTATCAGTCAAATTGAAACAATCATCGATATAGTGATTTCATGATTAAGCTAGATAATAATGTGAGGAGAGAGGCAACATCAGCGGTCCACAGCCAAATGACACTGAAGAACCGCAAAAGCAAACTGTGCCCTTTTTAGATCACAAGCAATTAGAGGAGGGTCTTAATTTGTTTGGGATTAATTTGTTTTCTTTATTGGTTGTTTTTATCATCTCACAATACCCCAGTGCCTTGCCTATCTGTTCTGCCTCTCCCTTAAGTGATCATTACTGTCGTTAACTTAAATTAAAAAGTTTTCTTCCTTATCCCTTCGCTTTCTTTTGCTTGCTCATTCTTCCTGTCCTGCTCGCCCTTTCTAACTCACGTCTAACTCAATCTTTTTTTTTTCTTTCACATTGACGCTCTCTCGCTCAACTTTACCTCTTCCTCTCTCTCACACACTGACTTGTAATCGCTTTATTTTAGAGGCTCTTTCTCTCAAATGTTGCCTACTCAAATGCTGTCTGTCATTTTCCTCCCTCTCTCTCTCTCTCTCTCTCTCTCTCCCTCTCCATTGGCCTTGTCAGTGTTCAAAAAGTGAACCCTCTGCACCAGACGCTCTGTGATACAAGAGACAATGTCCTCTCCACGCACTGTTAGCTGGCAATTACTGGGACTGAAATCCTGCCACAGCTCTCTGCCAACAAAAGGAGAATCAATACACCTCGGAGAGTGGGAGTGGAGACTCTAGGGAAACTAGACAAACTGTTAATACCCCCTCAGATGATGACACATTTCATCATGCTAGTGTCATGCACAATGCATAAATGTTGGTAATGTGTCATCCCAAGAACTTGCTGAAAATGCTGGCAAAGTAGAAGCCCTCGTATCGAACACATCACGTTTCAGTGAGGCAATTTTCTTGCCACAGTCCCATTGGATTTTTGCTTTTCTATGTTTCTCTTTCATATTTCATTTTCCTCTGGCAAAAATAAATAAATAAATTCTGTTTGATGGTGACCTGGCAATTCTAAAATGCTTCCATGTCCTTTTTTTTTAATGGTTGTAGATAGAAAATCTGTTTCCTTGGCAAAAAGCTATGGTTCGTATGAAATGTCAAGTACTTTGATAAACAGAGGTAATGAAACCATGGACAAGAGGCAGGATATGAATGACAGCGTATTATTCCTAAACACTGTAGCTTTTGACGGTTTCAGTGTCACTTGACACCTTGGCAGCACTTTTTGTCTGATTTATGACCTTACTTCCACTCTTGCAAAGCTTTCTTGAAAATGTGTTGTTGATGCTGCTTTGCGCAATTCTAAAACATCCAGGTTTGAGGAAAGGAAACCACATTTGGGTTAAATTATTATTAAAGATGGATGTGTATTATTTCCCCATGGTAGAATATTGATCACTGCTATTCAATGCCAGTAGTTTAGGACAGGTAATAAGTTAATGCACTGTATCAGGAAAATAAATGTGAGCATCAAGGCAGGTAGTGTAAACACCATTTCTACTTCATAATTACACCCTGCTACGAGCAGGCCAAGGGTCCTTCTCACATCGGTGTGTCGTTGAGGAACAGTTAGTCCCACACATCCCCAGCTGTTCATGAAAGAGCTCCAAATGAGAGCGTGTGCGCGCGCGCGCACACACACACACACACACACACACACACACACACACACAGAAGATGCGGACATGCATAGAGATAGGTGTGGCAGACTGGGGCAGGGGTGTGGTTGAGGTGTGGGCTGGATGCAGGAGAGAATCGAGCTAGTGTGCTGGTTCTCCCTGCATCCAGTACTGAATGATAACAATTATGGTTGATTGGCCAATTGCACCCGGGAAACTTCTTAAAATGTGTTTGTCTTCCAGTCGGAGGAAGGAGAACAGAGAAGGAGCCACAGGCATGGAGAGGAGCGTTAACTGGCCTGCATGCCATTTTATTTGTCATTTTACACACATAACTGGTCTCGGCTGCCGCTTTCTGGCCCACCTCCTGCTAGCGCTCCAGGACACCCTTCTGCTCCAAACACAGATTTGACTTTTGGCTCCAAAGCTAGCAAGCCAGTTTTTCAGCTGCATCCTTCAGGTTGGTGCGTAAACTACCAGTCCAGTTCTCTACGTCCTCCTTCTGTCTCTCCCGAGTGGAAGACAAACACAGTTTAAACAGGTTTCTGGCTGCCACGACATGTAATTTCATTTTTGAATGATTCCAATTCCTTAATGTTTCTCTGTATATGGAGAGGAGATGGTACCTGTGGTCTTTATCCTTGGTGTGTGTGTGTGTGTGTGTAAGGGGGAGACCGTAGCCTGAAGGTTTAATAAGTGGGCTTGTGTGGCCGGAATGTTGCTGCACATCTTCAGCACCCCACCCATGATCTTGACTAATAGGCACATAAGTCAAGGACACTACAACCTAGCCCAGCAATGCAACCTAGTCTATAGGGGGCATGTGGGGGGTAGGAGGGTTTCATGGAGGAGACTGTTTAGTGCCATGATTAATCCCATATATCCCCACCACTCTTCCAACACCTCTGTTGTAAACCACTGTAATCAGTCTTTCTCCCTGGCGGAGCCCCGTCGTGGATGGCCATGCAGAAAATAGAGCACCTTCTCCATCATTCCTCAGACTGCCCCCCCCCCAACCCCATTACTTACCTGGCTCAGTCCGTGTCAACACCAGGCAGTGTAAACAGGAAGGATCTCGCCCGTATACCAGCAGTGTGAAAGCATTAGATGTTAATCAGCCTCAGCCTGCATGCATCCATTAGAGGAGACAAATGGATTGACAAATGTGTTGGAGTTGAACTAAGGTGGTGCAGTGTAACTTTTGCATGTGTTTTTGGTCCCATGTTATGGTGGGGTATTGTGGGTTGTGTGTGTGTGCGTATGGCTACTGTGCTGAATGAAGACACGTGTGTGTGTGTGTGTGTGTGTGATCCTCAAATAAAATGAGGGATAGAAGTGGGAAAGATGTTCATATTCAGACTACGTGGATGCTTATTTCTGAATTTGGGCGGCACATTAGAAGTATGAAAAGTGTGTGAGTATTTTAATATATACTACTGAGTTTGTGTCACTGTGGGCTCCAGTTTCAGCTAAACAAAAGGCACGGTATGGTCCCGATCACCATGTTGCAGAGCTGGTTAGACAGGTTTCTATGCTGTTTCCTCAGTTACATTTAGACATGATGCAGCAAAATGCAAAACACCTTGAGTGGTTTAAATGGTTGCAGCTGTATGTGTGAATGTAGCAAATAGGAGAGGAGGTGATGTATGACACACTGAGCCATGAAGCATCCTCAGCGGAAGCAAGGTATCATTTGAATTTCTCATCGCTCCGCCGCATTTTCCACGAACCACTGAAACCATCGCAAATTCAATTTAAATGCAAAGAAACACAGGTGTGTGTGCGTCTGCCATTTACAGTACTTTTACCTCAGCCAATCCAGCTAAGATTGGCTGAACACAGTGCTCCACAGATCACACTGACCATTCTATTGCCTCTGACTGGCTGCATGATACATTAGATTTGTACGTAATAAGGATGGATTGCTCTTTCTCTGTAAAACCTCCCTCAGGTCCCTTCGCCCTAGTATTCCTCTTGTTGTCTTTTTCCCTCCCGTCTGTGATTAAACTGTGCCCCCAAAGGACATCTGTGCCTTTTCCTGCAATCCGTTATTCTATTTAGATTCTACAGCAAGTTCTGGTAACAGATCTACAGTCAAAGGAGTTGTTGTGGAGTATTAAAATCACCATTTATTGTTCTGCTTATGTTGGAATGGATTAGATGTAGATGTGCTCCTGTGTTTCATATTGGGCTATTGTAGCTGTGTTTTCTATACTCCCTTATTTCTAATGTTAATAGAAATAAGCAATATTCTCCACAATGCACTGACAGTGCCATCAATAAATCCACAAAGGCCAGGTTTCTTTTATGATTTGGATACGTGACACCTAATATTTCTGACCTTTTCACATCGCCTTTCTTTTCTCTCATTGGCAATCACAGCGTTGTTGAAGAGAATGTTGACAGACAACTTGAATCAGGCCTAACCACGCCGGACCCTGGTTGATCAGGTCCGACAGCTTGGGAAGATGGGAAACATGTAGACCGTTAGGGTTGCAGAAGAAGACACGCTGTTGCTGTACGCATGGACCGACACACATGCACACACACTATCAAGATCAAGAAATGCAATCTCCCTTATAAACGGGGCAGGAACATCGTTTTTTCTCCTCGGAGAGACATGGGCTGTGCTGCGGGAGTAAATCAATGTGGTCACCATTACATTCATAGATCTTTGTGGCAGATGCCGTGATGCACCATTTACAGTACAGCATTCAAATTGAATTTTTCTTGTAACTCTTTCCCCATCTTGAGTTTAAAGTGATTATCTTTTGAGACAGAGGATAAGGTTGGAACTAACACAGGCCTTCGTGGTCAGTCCATCCTCAAGAATTTCTCTGAGGAATCAGGCTAAAACAAAAAACACTATTGGTTATTACCAGCCCAAGCCTTGGGCAAGGGGGTGTAGTCATCAAACAAACTGCGTTACAGAAGAATTGCATTACATCCTGTAGCCTACAGGACAGTCTAGTAGGTCATCAGTTTGTCTGTGTGGGGAGTTCTCAAATGCTTTTTCCTCCGCGCTGACAGTTCTAGTATAGTTGTAATGTGCTGTGATAGAAAATGAATGCTCTACAGAGTTCATTTCTGATTTATTGCTTTATTTGAGTGGGCGTGCATATGTGCGTGCTCATAGCCATGCGTGTAGACATCCTGGTAGGCGTAAGATAAGTGAAATGAATAAAGCCCCTGGTTTCATGAGAGAGTGGTTGAGAGAGGGTGACGTGGTGCCCGCTGAGTTGTTAACATGCTGCCATTAAAGGGAAATTTAAAATACATTTGAAATGGGCTCAAGCAGTAGGGTATACAACTAAGTAGCAACTAAGTGCTATTCTCAAGCGTATTCCTCATTGCTCAGCACATCACAGCATGGGGGCGTTAGCTAGAATGCTAATTATTGCCACAGTGGAGTTTTGCCCCTTCATCCTTGAGAAAACATTTCACTTGTGTGATATGTTATTCTATTCCTATTTTGAGTATAGAACATACTGCCTGAGGTGACTTAACTTCATTACTGCTGTGTGTGTGTGTATCAGCTATAATGAAATCAGGGTTGAAGTAATGTGTATTAGCCATGCTTTATTGTGGAATACTTCAGTGTTGAAGGTAGAGGCACGATGCAGTCAAATCACCATTTTGGCCACTTTATTTTTTACTCCTCCTATTGTCCATTCCGTTTTAAATTTCATTTGGATTCAGATTTAGAGCCTGGCTTCGCAGTTTAGCTGTTTGATGAGCTATGACTTTTTAGTTACAGGGCAAATAGAGATTGCCAGAATACGCCCCGGCTGGCTGCAGTCGAAGCAATATACCCCACAATGCACTGAAGGACAATGCCATCAAAAACAAGGCCCTCTTGGGGGAGGCTGATATTGTCTATCCTGCAGGGGTAGTGGTGTGGAGTTTCAATCTGATAGGAGGCTGGATTTCTGTGCCACGTTTGATACTGGTATTGTGTATGTAATTTGACACTCATGGGTTTTGATAAGGTACTATGTAAAGGTTTAGCGGCTGTTAACCGTTTGTTTTGAAATATGGCTGATGTTACTTTCACCTCAGCAGGATACGATATTTCAAAAGCTCCCAACACTATTACACATTATTATTTATATAAATATACTTCACAAACACTTTAGAATGGATACAATGTAATGATTATTTGGAAATACATTTGATAAAATACTACTACTAAAGGATCAGACCTTCTAAAAGGTCAGGGGCTTGATTCAATCGAGAGCTTTGGCTCTGTACATTCACATGACATGGTGTGCTGTAAATTGGTTTAGTCAGACTGAACAACTTTAAATTAAGCACGTTTGTTTGTAATTAGCTCAGCTGGAATCTCAACGCTGCATGCCGTAACCATATGGACAAGGATCATTCCCACGCAGTTTGTCTTGCTACTTATAGTACACATATGTGTTCTGGTTCTACCATGGTAAGAACATTACCCATTGTGCTAAAAGTATTGCAAAATAATAATGCATCGCTTTGTGCTTCCTACCTCCACAATTTGAAAAAAAAATAGGGGAAACACTGGTAGACTCATATCTGAGAATTTGCTTCTCATAGCTGATGATTTATTTGAGTGTATAGAAGTTCTATTTAGTACCATTGCATTCCTGTTATCTCAACCCATTGGCTGATTAAATCAATACACTGTAGCAGAAGGACACTGGAAGTTGAACGTGACTTCACCAACTCAGTTTCACAGAACAATTGTTTTGCTAAACCAGAGAAGGAAGTCAGTTTTAAGTCTGTTCTATCTTTTTAGCTTATTTTATCTTTTTGGCAGTGTGTTACCTATTGGCTATATATCTTCTAGCATCTGTTACTGGTTCATTGAAGTGAAGGCGCCAAGCTAAAGTACAGTACCTCCAGGTTCATGTTTAATAGAGGACCCCATTACACATGAAAAATGGCCCTGTGAAATAATGCCTGGCTAAATCCAGAGCCTAGAGCAACCACATTAAAATGCTCTATGAAGACACATTAGAGGGTGATGATATCCCCACTAAATATGCTAAATGATATCTTGTGAATGTGTCTTCACATTTTTTGCACATACTGCTACACTGAAAATACATTCACAGCATGTCATTTGTATGGGAGAAAGATGCCTATGGAATTTGCTTGACTGTGAAATGCCATCGGGCTCTTGACAGATGGGCTGCTGGAGGTGATTTTGTGGTATTAGCTTGTTAACAATTCAACCATGAGAGGTTAGTATTGGCATCTTGATGATGCTTTTGACAGGTTTTACTGTGGAAGTGATTTGCCTGACCAAGTCAAGCTATTAACTCTCTGGACCACTGAAAAGAAATTAAGTTGTGCAATGTCTGTCCCCTCAAGTGATTATTGTTTTCAAACTTGGCTACCTTTTTAGTCCTTTCAAGTTAACTGCAAAAGCGGTCAAAAAACCATGTGGAACTATAAATTTATATTCCCACATTAGCTGCTGAACTAATTCACCTCAACAAGGTGGACAGCAAATTAGCTATGGGCACACATTATTAATGTTGTTGTTGTTATTCTGAACATGTTTCCCCACTGTAGCAACACTCCAGTGAGACACCATATCTGATACTATGCTTTAAAGGGAGAACAACTGGCCACACACAAACATAAACTCAAGCGAGAGGGACCTCATTATCGATCGTCAGTGTAGCGTTACCAGGTAGTACACACAGGAAAATACACACTCACTCATCAATAATCAAACGCACACAAACCAACAAGGAGGAACCTTTCAACACGTCACAAGGACATCACATTTCCCATCAGGTCTCTACCCTGCCCCATACAGTTCTAGGCCCCAGGCCTCAAGTGACAACTAGACAAATTGATCTTGAAGAAGCCCAGAGGCAATCTGAGCCCGCCGCTCGCCTACAATTACTTGTCCTTTAACAAGCGATCAAAGTGCTCCATGAATCGGACTGCTGCATGCTGGGACGAGTTAAAACAGACTCTGGATGGTGAGGTAAAGCTCAGGACTAATTAGAAAGTAAAGGGTTCAGAAGAGGCAGGTTTGATACAGGCAGGCAGCCAATCCCTTCCGCTTGAGATGTCCTCAAGCTAAACTTGGAGTTCTTAAACTCTGATACATGAAAGCTGCAGGTGCAGCTTTTTCCTAGCTTAGTACTAAAAAAAACTAAATGATTGTAGTGTATCGTTGTTTTTTTCCAGCAAAAATAAGTATGCAAAAATGTAATAAAAAACCCCAACACCTAATCGCGAACATTACGTTAAGTGATTTTGGGCTGTTAGATAATTAAAGCACACCATAACTGTAGTTTTAGTCCCATAATGATTCAGCCAGGCAGGGAACATTACATTCTTGCAGCCTTGGCTCCTCACTAACTAGGTAGTCGCCTCACATGCAGGCTGCTCTGATTGCCTACCACTGTTTTATAACCCATGCATGGGTATAACCTATGCTAATACTGATAGCCCCTGCTTTGCAAGTCTGATCAGACCACCATCGTGATATAATGGACTATGAAAATGAATGATGCGTAGGACACTAAAATGTGTGTTTGCTGACTTCTAAATTAGATTTTTTTTAATGTCCTGTAAATTTTATGCTACTGGCTAGACTCTCATTCTGATATAAATATGATTGTGTCTACAGTATGTAGATGTTTGCATGTACCTGACATTGCTGGAGGCCTTGTCCCTGTCGCGGAGGAGCTGTCAGTGGTTTTTCCATAGCAGATGGCCACCGCAGTGGCTTCCGTCCTACCTGTCTTTGGGATCGCGGGGGTGGTGTGTGGGTTAATATGGTGGCAGGGCTGCTGCTGCATCTGCTTTGACAGGGCGGTGTAAAAATGCTTGTACATTTCCAGGGGACTTGAAAATGTTGGTTGGATGTCACAAGGTCTGTGCCTGCTGTCATATAAATCAGCACAACAGATTAATGATCTTTATCTTGTGTGGGTTAATAACAGAACAAGGTATTCAAGATTGTGGGAAAGCAAGAATTAGTGATGTATGTTTGATGTTTGCCAGGTGTAGGTGTCATTTCCATGTTGTTCAAGTAAATCTCATTTAGGCTGTGTGGGTTCAGTTTCCTTACACTGCATTGAAGTTGAACTTATACTGTATCTATTTGGTTGTATTATTGAAGAGGTCATTGGAAGTGCCTTTGATGTCTTATTCGTGGCCTCAGCATGACGCCTCTCATCTTACATAGAAACCAACACGTCAACTACCCATCACATAGACAGGAAACAGGCTTGCCTTCTCACTATGAAAACAGTTTTCACATATTTAGGGGTAGAAAAAAGGTGAGCGTGTCCTCTGACTGACCTAGAGGGTGACGTTTACAATCCTGGAGCCAACAAGGACAGATCTTTGGCATGAAGGACTCCTACATAATTAGGAATTGTGTTTGAACTCCATATTCAACATAAAATAGACTAGTAACTTAACTTAAAATAGTAACTTGATTGAGTGAACTGAAACGTGAATTGTATTACAATAGAACCCAAAAAACCCCATCTCTACAGTGTGGTAGGGGTTGGAGAATTCCCTCAGACCTTGGTCATTTCCCATCTTCTGATCGATTCTTATCAAATCCTAATATGTTCTCAAATGAATGTGTTCAATTTCTGCAGCTCAGCCATGAAAAGGGAAAATTAATTTCATCGATTGGCTATTGACCCTAAGCCCAGATCTTGTGCTGTGACACCATGGCTTGGCCATGACAGAAGATTTCATAATGCTTGCTCTGCCTGCTCTGAGATGCAGACTTTCTGTAGAGTTTTGACAAAGACAAATGGTTTACAAGTAACAATGTAATATAATGTGATACTTTATTGATCCATGTAAAGAAATTCTCTTTTCGCATACCTCCCTCCACAGGGAGACGCAGCAGCATTGGAGAGGGTAGGGATTCAGTGCCTTGCTCAAGGACGCTTTAGCAGGACAACACAGGGACTTGAACCTGGGTCCTCCGTTTGAAGGGCATCTCCCTACTCACTGTACCATTCTGCTGCCTTTGGTAACTTTGGTAAATCTAGTTTGTCATTGTCAGCATAACTAGATTGACATGAAATGCAGTAACTGCATCATTGAGATCTTCCTTCCTACCGAGCTATTTCAGACACAAGTTAAAAGCAGTTGTATGAAGTCAGCCTCTGGCAGTTTCTAAATTATTCAATCAACAACTGTTTGGTGTGAGCGGAGGACACACATTTTGGCCGCTAGTCTGACTTCAGACGTGGGTTTGGCTGGTGCCCAAACTCTGGTTGGCCCCTCTCCCTCTGGGCATTCCTAGAGAGTAGTGAAGATGATGGGCTTGGAGCTCTGGCTGTGGCAGAGGCTTAGAGAGAGATATGTGCCCTCCAACAGAGATGGATGACATGGCGCAGCATCCCCTAAGTTCATTAAAAGACTGCCCCACCCAGAGCGCAGAGAAATCTGAGCTCTGCTAAACTTCCCCTGGGTGGACAAGCGGACAAGTGAAAGTGCGGGTGTGCCTGCACGTCTGTGTGTGTGTGTGTGTTCACTTTGTCCAAGTATTGAGTTAGAATGAAAACATTACCAGGGGAAATTTGTTCTAATTTAATTCCCCTTACTCCTTCAGAATGAACGTATCAACACTTTAGTCTTGGCTTGTACTGCGGTGATGAATGCATGCCAAACAGTGCCTGCTGCTATATGAGGTGGTCTCACATTAAAACTGAGCTTGTAAACCTGCAGAGTGTGAAATTAGAATTGACTCCTGCGAACAGTATCACGGAAATTTGTTACATAATTGTGGAGAAACGGGCTAGTTTCCAGCGTTGTCTTGTGATTTAAGACGCGCTATTGACTGGCTGTTAAAATTAATCCCTGCCTCAGGTTAGTTGGGGAAATGGAGAATGCATTCACTGCATGTCTTTGTCATATAGAGTTGGTGGGTGGAAGTAGTGAAAGAGTCCACTGAATCTGATTTTCTGCCATGACACTTCACATTTTTGAGATAGGTTTGACACAAAACAAACAAACAAAAAAATTGACAGCCCAAGTTTTTGTGTGTGTTTGTCTGTCGATGTGGTTATGCAGGGTATGGCACTAATTTGATAGCACTGCATAGACTCCATGAGCAGGAAGACTATAGAGGACAGCATGATTCAGAGACTGCACCAACCTGACAAGTGGAAACCTACAGCAACAGCCAGCGTGTTCTCGTCAAGAGGGGGGGAGGGAGATTTTGGCACACCACCAAGACGATATCTCCTCTTTCCTTAGTGTATGGTTGACTCACATAGATCGGCCACCCTTGTCAATTTTAATCGCTCATACCATGTGCTGTTTCACATCCACGCATAGACTATTCAGTGAGGCATGAGTAGCTTGCATACTCACGGACCTAAAACATAACCGGCCGCTAGAACTGCTGGCATCGATATAGTGGTAGTGTTGGCCAGTTGACATCTCCAGACGATGTGTATACCATTACCGTGTCCCAGGGGAACGTTTGGTGTTTATGTTAGTTAAATTGAACAGAAACATCTTCACAAAGTGCTAAAAGGAATGAAGTACGATACTCTGAGCTCAATATTTATCCATGCATTGCATAATTCAGCTAGACATTTCTGCCAGTCAACCTCATGTAATTTTTATGAGCAGGAACCTAGTTCTGTTAGGTAGACTATGAGTAGAGCTGAGTAGGTTCTGGAAATAGCTTGGACTGGGTGACATGCTGATTTACAACTAGGGTGTGCAATCAAATTCAGTGGCTTTAGTGTTATCTCCACTGCACCTAGTATAACCTGCAGTTTGGACACTTCTTGAACTTTTTATTTGACCTATTTCCATAAACCTTAGAGAGCCTTGATCAAATCTCACTTCGAGATACTGTCATGTGGCCCAGTCCTACATCCTCCACAGCCATTTATGAGACATTTACAATGCAGTTGTTGGAGAAGCAATGGGCTAAAACGTTTCCATTGTCTCAGCATGTTGAAATACACAATGCCATTAATCACAGCATTTGTTCCCCGCTGTCTGTGCAAAGCATTTGTAACTGAATTAGCCTTACAGGATGTGTAGCATCCCCTCGGCAGACTATCTCTAGCTAGAAGTGTTCAGCCATTGTTCCTGTCACTGCAGAGTGGGCACATTACTGCAATGGCAATGAAGAAACAGGCATCAGACACTAATCAGGGAGCATCCTGCAGTTTGCGAGGATACATTTTATAGTCTTGTGAGTGCATAAATTCAAATACAGAAGTGGGCAGAAAAGCATTACAGTAAATTTGGTACTTTGTTTTACGAGATGCTGTAGCATATTATGGCCCCTACTATACTACTGGAATTTAACATTATTATTTTGATAAGATGACATATAAAAAGCTTTTGGTTTTGGTGGTGAATAGATCTGATTTTATGTACTGCCTCCATGTACTCACTGAGCACGAGCATTTTTGCGCGTCGTTAGCTTCCACTCTTAGATTGCCAGCAAGGTAATGGGGAATAGAAGGCTGTATTCTCTGTTACAACCTAATCCAGTCTCAGTCTAACTGTCTTTTCTTGTTTGCAAACTTTAATGGTTTGGAGAAGCATAAAGCAAAGAGACACTCTGGTATCCCCTCTCAAACTGCAAGGATTAATGTCCACTAAAACTATTGTTGGCTCCAATTCAGCTTTTAAATGAGATCGTAAACACATTTCTTCGAACAATGCTCAACAGCATGTAGACAGAATCTAATTATCTTGGATAGCAAAACACAATCATTATGATATCAAATCAAATTTAGCTGCTCTTCAGTTAAATCAGTTGCCTGTCGCCGGCTGCATCAGATGACTTTTCTACATTTCTGTTAACCACATCATCATCACATCCATTCCTTCCTCAACCCCTGACTGTGAATGCTGGTATAACATGATGAAAGCATGCTGCAACTTCCCGAGGCTGCCAATTAGTCTGATGTTGATGTGGGAAACAGAAGAGAAGAGAAGAGGTGATACTGTAGCGTAACTGTAGCCTCTAGCACAGTTAGGATTTGGTTACAGGCTGCAGGTCTGCGTGAGAGAATGCCTTTCAGCATGTCTAGTCATTTAGGGTTTCCCTTGCACTCTCTGGGTTATTAATAGAGAATCGGCGTATGTTGGGCGGGACCTCAGCATTGCCACAGTGTTGGCATCAATGACACGGCTAGTGTTTCACCTGTCAGTGTTGGTGATGAGCTGTCATCAGAGCTAGGCTAATGGATTTTAGATGGTGACCCGAGGGAGTTGACGAGCGTGTGATTCATGGTACCGTTTCTGACCTGAACACAGCCAAGGTTGTCCATCATAAGCTACTCAATTCAATTTCTCGGCTGTATTTGTGTTATACCAAGGTCTTGTAACTTATATAATTTCTTGTTGTGTTTGACGAACAAACATAGCAAGATTGAGGGTCATTACCATTGTAATATTGGTTCTTGCCTTGAAAATACCACAGTGGACGTTTCCACAGGGGCGGTTCTTACATGACATATAAAAGTATAACTCCCCACAATACTGACTTGGCCTTTTTTCATGTCAGATTATCACATATCAAATGTAGTTGGCCATGACTGTGGACTGTAAATCACTTGGATTCACTTTGGACACACCATGAGTAGATGCATGTAATTCACTCAAGTGCAGCACATGACTTATTGCTTTACTGTCGCATTACATCTTGACATGAGTGATGTTGGTGATGATCCCCATAGTTGAAGCCCGTTTTTCTTTCTTTTTTTTCTTTTTTTCTCGGGAATCGAGACCAAGAGCATTGAAAGCAACATATAATTCTATATTGCTAAGTAAGCTGTCAAAATTTCCGTTTAAATCAGTTCTCATCAGAACGTTTTAAAGCTCAGCTGCATTCCTACATGGGTCAGGATGTGTTACAGTAGTAAGCAAATCAACTGTAGATTCATTTGTTTCCAAGTAATTACATTTCTGAACCAATCCAAGATGCCATCTATCCTTAAAAAAGAAAACAAACAAAAAAGAAATCCTTTCTATGCTGTGAATGGTTAAAATCTGGCCCTTGGCTTTCTTCCCACGTCATTCTCTCCCTTCCCCTCTTTCCTCTTGGTCTCTGCTGTTTGTTGTTTAGTGAGGCAGAGGTATCATAAAATAATCATAAAAAATTGAATTAAAAAAATCCTTCTGTGCAGGGACTGCCGGATTGCAGTGCCTGCACTCTTCTCTTACACAGCCTTGCAATCTGGACATATCACCACCCTCTCAGTTGAACAAGAGATGTGAAAAAGACTGAAAACAGGAAGCTGATTAGACTATACCTATTTAATACCACATCTTAGACCTCTCCATAATTGCACATGCAAGGGGCGTAACTGCTCCCTCACTGTCTCAAATTGAGAATAATTGGGTTATATAGTGTGATGAAAGATGTTGTACAGTATATAATATTTCTCAAATAAAATGGAGGGAGGAATATTGTTTATTGGTATTGGGGTTTGGGGCTGCTCTGATTTGAAGGAGCACTAAATTATGTTTCCAGCCAGCATTCGGATTGCTTTTTTAGCTGTATTTGTGGTTCCAAATAACTGCAGTAATCGTATAACTGAACTTACCTCAGATACGTTTATTGAGTTCAAGTTGCAGCTTGAATTTCATTTTTTTTTTTTATTATTTCGGGCTGAATCCCATGTGAGAAGTTATTCAGTGTGTACGCTGTTCATCACACTGCTGTATTGCAATATTCACCGTATTAAGGATAAAGAAGTGATGAATGGGTTGGTTAGGGAAAACAAAAACTGTTTTTTTGTTTTTTTTTTGTCCTTATGACCATCTGTGAAGATTTGTCATTTGTTATTGCTCCTTGGCTCCGTGATTAATTTTACACCTTGCTGAATGTGCTTGAGGGCAAAAGCACTGGTCTTGCAGCTCTACTGTAAATTTTTGTTGTTGTTGTCGTGGACACTTTTTGATGTCCTGTACGCCTCGCTGAACACTGATCTATAACAGTGGGCTCAGTGTCAGACAGACAGCAGCTACATGTCAGCGTGTAATAAAAGAATGTGACGCAGGCCAGGCCTACAGGGTATAATACAATGGCAGCAGGTGGGGCTGTGCTGATGACAGATCGACTACAGCGGGTACCATTGAGAGTAGCGCCCAACTGTAACTGTCTGGCTGGCGTCCACGTTGGGCAGTGCCACATAACCACTGGTGCAGGATGTGAGATAGAGTTCAAAATCAGTGTTGTGTCATGGCAACAGATCTGTAGTCACGCTGCAGCAAAAAGTGGTTGGTGGTTTTTAATTACCTGATGGTTTCCCTTGAGTTCTAAATGTGCGGTATACAGAGACATAGCCTAGCAAGTTGATTAAATCTGTGACTGCAGTCAACTCACTAGCCTTTGTTATGGCTGTTTGCTCAGGGAAAGTCATGCGGCTCCATCTGAAATAATAACATAATTATGTGTTAACAGGGTACTTGAACTGTAGTGGAGTTCAACAACAGTAAAGCCTGGCTTTCACCTCAGCCAAGGCCTCCTCACTATTTAGTCTAAATGTCCACAAAACCTTGCGGACAAGAGATGTATATTTTTTAGCCAAGATATAGTGGCAAACAAATAGTGGATTCAGTGTTTTTCAATAAACATTTTGAAGTGGCTAAGGTGCTGGCAAGCCCTGCTCGGCCCTGTTGCAGAAGTCAGGGTTTTGACTTTGTGCCATGCCTTTGAAGGGAAATAACCTTTCACTGGACCATATTTGTCAGTGATTGATGAGACTTGGATCAGATGCACATCATGAGGCCCCATTGCCTACTAATTCAGAAGCACACCATCTGGGAAAGTAGACCCTCATCGCAAGAACACAGTATGTCTTAACTAATCTCTAAATGATAGCAAAGTCCTTCAGCAGATGGAGGTATACTGTATAAAGGCAGATGCTTGTTTGACTGACTGTACAAAAAAGTGAAAAGCTGAGCGTGAATATGCCAGGGTTCTCATAGCTGCATGATTGCTGCGATTTGTCTCTGTTTTGTCTTGTTCTCAGCTGCATATACTGTATGCATCCTTCAAATATGATGTGTACGGTGAAGCTTGCGCAGGTAATCTCACCCCTTACTCCTCCTGTGTTGCTTTGAAAATAAGTATTCATGAAAGCTTCTGCTCCCACTGCATCTGTTATGTCCTCAAAAGACTGTGGTCTTAATTGGGCCCTGATTAGAAACAGCAGGTTGTAGACTCATTCCGAAATGGGCATCTGGATGTTGCCGTACCAGGAGCTGGCACGCTCTTGCTTGAAATGCTGCTTAAGTGCTCTCTTGTTTTTTTGGACACTCTGGTGAGTCTTAACATATGCTTTTAGATCGGATTTTTCATTTGCTCAAGTGGCTGTAACCTAATCCATGTCATGCTAGACTCAGTTGCTACTTTCCTGTGTGATCACACTGTGTTTTGAACACAGATGTCATTATGAAGAGGTCAGTTCTTTTGTGTTTTTATATTAATAGATTAAAACGTCTTGTAGGATAATAAAAGATAACTGTTAAGCCATTCTGCTGACAATTCCATTTCCTGTATTACTGCTTACTGCTCCTTCCTGTCTTTGCAGAAAAAAACACCATTAACAATTCTCACTTTTGGTCTAATGTTGATGACTTGTCACTGAAAGAGCTTAATGTGCACCATTTCCATTTCCCCACAGTCATTCTATTTCATCTCTAAGCAGTGCTTTGCTTGCAGTTCTTGAGGATTATCAAGAAAAAGTTGCAGGGACGTCACTGAATGCTACTCTTTTGGCTCAGAGTTTCCCCTCAGTACCTCAACTCTGAGCCACCATCAAATATGGATGAGGCTTGTTATGATGCAAACCCTGTCTTTTGTGTTTGGATTCTCATTGTTACACAAACTTGATAGAACGAATCCAATGTGTATTGGAAAATGAAAGATTTATAGTTTGTTTTAGAAATGCCTTTGACAACTTGCGATGTGCTTTTGGCAGCCTGTGTATGAAGTCATGGAAAAAAAAAACATGTCTGCTTTCCGTTATTTACATTGTCATTTTTGTCAAGGGCCCCTAATCTTTGTTATCAAATCTATGTTGCATGTCATGTTTAGTTGTTCAAAGGCAGAATGATTTTGATCTAAATACGGTTTAGATGGAGAGAATGGAATCCTAGCATGTGTAAATTTCCTTAGATAACATGAGATTGTTGTCAGTTGTAAATTAAACTGCACAAGACTGTTGTTGATACCTCTCTGTCAGAGATTTAGATGGCTGTATGAGCACTGCTTTGGTTCTTTTTTACAAATCGATTGCTCCCTCTGCTGTCCAAAACATGGCGGTGCTGTTTTCCTTTTTCTCATCCAGCACTATCAATACACGTGATCAATAAATGGAAAAATGGGCACATTGTGCAGCATAGTTTTTTGTTTATCATAGATTATTGATCTTGGTATTTAAAGATTTTAAATAGTAAATTACATGATAGGAATTTTACATTTTTAAAATGACTCTCCTGTCAAATTAAATCTGCCTTGGTTCAAATTGCCTTGGTCACAAATTGTAGCTAAGTGATGTTGCACATCCTCATAGAGATGTAGATCCTGGATTGAGTGCTGTTCCAAGGGTTGTATGTTTTAAAATGATTTTGAGGATTAAAAATGAAATGCACTGTATTTAGTTGAATGAAATGAACTGTATTTAATTGAATGATTTAGACAATTTCTGAGAATGATAGGTTGAGATGCATGACGTTGTGATGTGTGAGTAAAAAGGGCACATTTCACACATTTTATTTCAGTTGCATATTTGTTTTGTGCTTTGTGTTTTGCTTATACAAAGACCCCTCTCCCATGACCTCACAAACAATTTACATTAAAAAAAAAAAAAAAAAAGCTTTCCAGTCAAATCATCATTTTGCAAAACAGATTCTGGCCAAATGAAAAGGGCATGATGGCAAAATGGCTGATTCACCTGCTGGGATCCATTTTGACGAGGATTATGACTGCTGCAGATAATCATACATCACTTTTGGAGTGGAGTGGAGTGGCTGCATGTGACGTGAGGATTATAGGCTGTACATTCATATACCCAGACCTAGAAGCTGCCCACTATACCGCAGTCTTATACTGGTGACCTCTGACCAATGGTCTTGTAGGGCCTTGGTCAAGAGCACTTTGACAGTATTTGTTGACGGAAGGGAGAGCTGAGCATTACTTATTCAGCCAAGATTTTTCAGGGCAGTTTGGAATACGATTTGTCTAGGGTTAGGGTTTTCCTTCATCAGGGTGTTCAGTATAGCACCCTGAAAAGCTAAAGGCTTTTTAATTTGCAAACCCACATGAGTGGATAATGCACAGACATATATACAGATCAGAAACAGAGCAAATATTACATAGATTAGTCCAGAGCGTCATACAAAAAGTAGTACAAGATCATTTGTATATACATTGCAGGTGTCCTGATTCAGCACCCTCCTAGTGGGCTGAGGCTGTGGGCCCTATTCTCATGCCAGTGCAGGTCAAGCACAGTGACCTTGCAACCGTAAAGTGGCAATTTTATTTGGCATTTTTTTCCCACCTGTGCCCAATCGGTAATTTCCTGGCTTGCCATGACATTGCCTGCCCCAAAATAGGTGGTGAATTGCACTAGTGGGGAGTGTCAATACACATCACTGCAATTGTGGTATCAAAAATTATGTTTGCGCCTCTTCTTTCCTATTCTTCAACCAGTCGTCACATCCAAAATGCTATCATGACGCGACTAAGGCAGAGGCAATGCTGTGACTATATTAGTGCAATTATGTTCTTAATTGCAGTAACTTAGCAAGAGCACTTAAGACATGTATACACTTTGTTGCATTTCTTGAACTCTGGTCAGGTTGCACATGTGCCCAGTTCATTGTGGTAAGTGGCGGTAGACGGGGACTGTAGTGTGTACTGGGCTAGATGAACTTTTGTCATTTGTTGCTCTCATCATGCAGTACCTCCTGTTCAGAAGGAGGTGCAGGGCATACATTTGCCTTTGCACATTACCAGTTTGGAATACAGCAAACTGCTGTATTCCCCCTACACACACACACACACACACACACACACACACACACACACCTATGTTGACAAAGAGCCATCTACAGGAGGTGCTCTGTGAGTAACCGATAAGAGAAGACTAACCTCTGTGGAGATGCAGCCAGACAGGAAGCAGCATCAACCATGCACACATTTCCATCTACAGGAAACATTGGCTATTGCAACCTAACCACAGTGCTGAGTTGATTCATTCAGTCCGGTGCAAATTGTCACACTGCCAAGTTAACCAGTGCTACAAACTTGAATTGAAGGCATTGGGTTTGCCAGCCTAACTGGAAAAGATAAGCTCTTTCATGTTCACATTTCAAGTTGCATGCGTTGTTAATTTTAAAGGTCAAATCTGTAATGCAAATACAGATTGGGCCTTTATCCAACTAATATACAATAAAATAATAACCATCTGCTTCAGATATGTATGGATGCATATCATTAAATTATATACTCCAAAAAATCCTTAGACTTTACCTTTGCTCCAATTCAGGTTGGTCAAAATAGTGGAAAAGATCCCAGAAAGGTTGTGTGAAGTACTTACTTACTTTTATCTTAATTTGATACTACTCAGTAAATGAAAAATATACATGCGTATTATTTTCTCAAGTTCCGCAAGTCAGTTTCATAGTGCAGTGGTGTATAGGAGTAAGTGCCTGATGACTAACTGATTTGAATTTGGCTCCCGATGCCCATGTCTTGTGCAGTAGGAAAAATCTACCCTGAGCCAGGCTACTGCATGGGTGTTTGGCAATGCTGATTGCTTAGATGGGTAATACCAAAAACATGGCAAAGCAATTATTGTTATGTGTGACATTAAGCAAGAACAGGCAGAGAATTCAAATAGGTCTTTGCAAAAGGAAAATGATCATTTCCTCCCCTACTTGAACAGTAGGTGGTGGTTTTAACTGTTGTCATGCCAAAGAGGAAGAGGTGGAAGATTTGATTAATACTGAACAATGAGCTAAACCTCCTTCACCCACAGAGTCAAAATAAAGCATATAAGAAGTATAACTGCATGAACATAATAAACATTCAGACTTAAACGATTTTTCATTTACAGTGGCAAATAGATAGATTAGCTGTAGTTGACAAAACAAATCTATCACTCTTGCCTTTGTGCTGGCAATCAAAGACATTGATTTTAGTTGATTGCTCCTATTCACAAGCATATGTTTACTTGATGTTTTGAACATTGCAGCAGTTCCTAATCACAGACCTCGCGAGGTTTAAGGTTAATAATTGCTGCCATTCTCTGTATGAGAAATAAAATTAGATTTATTTTTCTTGTATGCCCTGGAAAACCTGCTTAAAGTCAGCTTCAGTTAAATTGCAACAATTCTTTGCCGAATCTCATCCGGCTAATCAGATTGTTTTCTTCAATGGATGTGGAATAAGCTTCACTATGCATGGAGATGATTTACCCCAGAGTCATTTGGTTATTCCTCCCTGCTCTCTGGAGGTGTGTGTAATTTAATGAAAAGTCATTACTGTGCCAAAATAATTAGACTGCCCTTTGAAGAGTCATGCCCAGTTGAGTTGGACTGATCATCATATTGGGAGTACAGCTTAAGGGCAGATGCTAAGTAGCTCTGCTTTTGACATCTTCTCACATCTTCAATTATGGATGCTGCACAGTTGAACTGGGGCCTCTGGCTGTAGGCATCGCACAAACACACAAATCCCTTCATCTACATGCAAATACGTACACACCCACACATGTATGAACACATCTAGCCATGATCTGCCTATGTACTATCTTCACTGTTAAATCTACAGCACAGTCTTCAGTCTCCAGCATATTTCAGTCATGCAGAGCATCTAAATAACACAGTGTTTTAACTTGTCCTATCGAGAGCCCTCAAAAGAATCCTAACCTGTTCAAACCACACAAATGTCTAAACTACTGGGGCATCACTTTATCACCCATGGATCACACTTCAATGCAGGACCTAGTTTTTCAAAATGCAGTGGATGGGGTGATAAGCAAATCAGGCTACCTGCTTCACACAGGGACAAAAGCATAGTGTAAAAATACATTGTAGGTTAAAGTGCATCCCTCATGAAACTATTAGAAAGTATTTCATTGTCATTTACACTGTGATATTCTAAACCGTTTTATAGCGCCCCTTGGCTAGTGACATAAAGGAAATGTCTTATATGCAGATAAATGCTAGTAAAGTAAACTAAGTACTGTAAGAAGTGGTGAATTATGGGATCTCTCTCCGTGGTCCTGACCAATCTGGGACACCTTAATAAACAGAACTGTGTGTTTTGTATTGTGGCCAATATCTTCACCAATTGAGTGAGTGACATCAAAACAACAGTGAAAGGCAACAATTAAAGCACCTCCCAGCAAGCGCAATAAAACAATAATATACATGTACACAAATGCTTTAGCGCTTCTGCTTTTGTCATTTTCAATATGGTGATTATTAGTCAGTCTGACACACAAAAGCATCACACAATGATTTAAGGCATTAGGTTATAATGCAGAGGAATAGCTCCTCTGCACAACCAGATCCTGGTTGGATCCCTGATACTTTGCTCCATACTGCCTCAGTGTAATTAAGAGCTACACTAGTTACTGTATTAATGTATTATTAACATCTAAAAACATCAAGAGGTGTTGCTGAGCAAATAGTTTTGATGCCGACTGTTGATAATACTGTATTTTAACTTGTGTAACTTACGAACTTCAAATGTCTTCCTGCTATTTATCCCATAGAAGCACTTAGATCCCTACATGAGATAAAGACACATCGGTACTAGGAATTCTATCCACAGCTGGCCATTCACTAGCTTACCTTCATGTCTTCACTTTAAAAAGCAAGTGCGGAGGCAAAGAAACAGAATCATGACTGTTGTCCAATAGCACAACTCTATTTTGCCACAGCAATGGTGGATTGTGTTTATAATTCAGTTGTCAAGCTGAAGTGATTGCACCCATAGCTGGCCAGACTCCTTGAGAAAAACCCAATTACAATGTAGATGGGGTGGGTGCACCGGGTGATTCAAAGGTCCTTGACCTTCAGAATGGCTGTGGGAGTGGCAAGTTGTCCCTCCTGTGTATACATCTACATCTCTCTCTCTCTCTCTCTCTCTCTCTTTCTCTCTAATGCTGGTAAACTTTGCCATTTCAGTTTGACTTTACCTTCTGTCTGTTATCTGTAGAAGAACCCAGGACAAAAGACACAGAAAGTGGGTTAATGGAGTGGGTTGAAAATTGGTACTTGATTGCGGCGGTTGGCTATTGTATAGTGTGCTGAATTGGATTGTCATCGTCTGGCTCATGAAAAGACTTGAGCGGGGGTGGCAGAGAGAACGGAAGTAGGTTTTTATGCCATTTTCTCTTTTGAAAAATGATGTGAATAAACAGACAAGCAGCCCTGTAATATTTTTCACATGTTCAGAACAAGGAAGAAAAAGATATTGGCCCCAGCATGATATTGTCCCCCTGACCTTGTCCAAGCATCTTCTGCCATTATAACTGATGACAAAGTCCTTTTGTGTCTGCCAAATAAGCAGCCCACAGCCCACAGGATCATCTTGTAAAGAGCCCATCACATTTTCAGGGGTTGTATGATGGGCTGGGTAACGACTTGAGCGTGACAGCAGGAGATTTTCTCTATGATTGCAAACTCAGAATTGGATGTCAGCATCAGTATCCATTCATTCTTGCTTGAAATGAAATGTTGCTGGATTTTCTGAGGGCTCAAGCAATGGTTCTTTCCTCTAGTCGTTCATCATTTGCGACACTCACAAGACTTTCATTACAACAGGTGTTGCTGTGTTTTCTGTGACTGGTTTCCAGACTCTTAGCAGCTTTGTGATGGAGTAAAACAGCATTTACATTGTAGAGAAAAAGAAAGGAAAAGGTGATTAATGTATTAAGGGATGCTTACAACATGCTTAATGTGGAATAATAGTCATTTTCTGGTTATCATGTGGTGATCTGAAAACATGTCCCCATTGCATATGGAAGTATCTGTCAAGGGAGGACACACAGAAGCAGGACATGGTTGATATTACCACACTGTGACAAGGAATGTCCGTCTTCACACAGAGCTTATAAGGAGTGATAGGGTGAAGAAATGGAAAATGCTCACTGGTGATTGCTTGGATTTAATTGAAACCTCTATACAATGTCATGGACACGGCATGATTTTCTACTCTCA
>CABFOQ010011083.1:5454-18022 GCA_900660455.1 Gephyroberyx darwinii | reverse complement strand
CTGCTTTCACCTACACACTCCAGTAGCTGGCTGAGATGCTGGCTGGCCGGCCGGCAGTAAGCCACACAACAACCAAGCCGCATCACAACCAATTGGTAAAGGAGATGTTTCGTTATGCTCTCAATAGATTGGAATTATACGTCTCCCTTTAAAACCCATTCCCCTGCTGTGACTAAAGGGATCCCTTCTATCTGCGGGTGTTTCGCAATGAGGGAGCAGCCATGATGGATGTTTTTGTCCTTTTGCTGCTAAAAACGCATCCAGCATGGCCCTTTCATCAATCAAAACCCCCCCCCCAAAAAAACAAATCTCCATCTGTGGAACTAGACAGGCTGACAAAAGACAGTGACATTTTCCAGTAGCGCGATGAGAAGATGAGAAATGGTTTGATTTCATATTTAGCTTAGCAGATAAGAAGGCCCCGGGGTTTCCAAAAAGGTAGTCGCTCTCACACTGACATTTTTCTTCTTTACTGCTCTGTAAACACAGCAGTTACTGAGTTACTAATTACCTCCCGCAAAGTAACAGGTGCTTGATCTGATTCCAGCCCTTTCACTATACCGTTGGAATAATGCACCACGCTTCACTGACAGTCGTGTATGGATCAAGCCAATAGTGTTTACAAGTGCAAAGTCTGCAGCTTTCGATTAGACCTCCGTGCCCTGCTCCTGCAAATACAAAGGGAGTACTATTCTTCTGCAGAGCTCGCATTGTATGTGCTCTCTAATTGCATATGTTGAAGATTAACTTTAAAGTAGTAACAGTATAAACTACATACATGTCATACTTTATACTGTTACTCACTACTTAGTTAATCTTTAACATATGCAATTAGAGAGCGCACACAAGGAGATATCCTAATATTGCATACATGTATAGTGTGTGTGTGTATTGTGTAGAAACCATTGGCTTTATTCAGAGAAACAGATCTCTGTCATTCATGTGAAGTCCAAATGAAAAATAAGTCATACCTATTCCACTTGCAGAGAGTAGTCCTGGTCTTCTGGGCATTTGGTGGTGGTAAAGGAGCACGTAAAGGGATGAGGGCTGGGCTGGGAAAGCCACTCACATTACCCTTACCACTCTGAAAAATCTCTGCTTTCTCTCCGAGGCTTCCAGAAGTGTGTATATCGTCCAGTGTGTTATTCATATCACTCATGTGGGCCGGCTAAATCCAAGGCATCATCTGGAGCAGAGAGAAGAGACGAGCTGTTGGACTGGAGTGTGTGCAGAGCACAGTTAGAGCAAGCTGGCTGGCGGGGCTCCTCTCTCACAGCTCACACACACACACACAAACGCACACGCGCACACACACACACACACACAAGCCTCTCCAGCTCATCTGCTGCCCACGAGGCTGGCCCAGTGGGGCAAAACGATCCCTCCTACCCAAACATGATCCACCACAATAAAGATATTTTTAACGCAATGACTCCCAAAAGAGTTCTCCTCGCTCTGACACAGTGGCGTATTATAATCCACAAATGTGTTCAGGTCCCTCTAGAAAGTCCTGAAGCCCCGTCTCTCGCCTATGTTGTTGCTTTTAATTTTCCCTCCCGTTTGGTTCTTAGATATCGCTCCCTTCGCGACCTGCGAGGCAGGAAACGTGCACACAAAGCACACTTACACAAAAGGGGTTCGTCTTTGTTGGTACCATTTTGCAACTTAGCTCAGTAATGAGTCCTGGAGCGCCGCCAGTACTATAAAACCAACTGTTCCTTTGTCACGGACTTCGTACTGGGATCCCAATTGCACTTTAAACTTAGTGCTGTGTAGCAGGCATGTGGTTGCACAGAGGAGCCAGCCCAGGCAGAGTGGCTGGGGCTGTGTTGTGTGGGCTGTGTCATTCAGTGATAGGCTCCATGTGGGGGATGGTTGGGATGATAGCATCTATCTGAGAGGTAATGTGTAACAGAGTCTGACCAGGGGCTGACAGGCTACTGGAGATACGGACTGACAGGCAGCATGGGGTTAAGGCAAAATCTGGCTTCAACAGATGACAGCCTTTCGCTTATCTCCAATAATAATCTGCTTACTTTGGTCAATATGACAAACTGATACAATGGCGTAACTTTCAAAATGAGAAAATACAGAATTAGGAAACAATGTTGCATCTCAGAATAGAAAACTAAAAAGGCTGTCAAAACAAAACAGCTTCCTGAGTATGGAGAGCATTCACTCGTAAGGACGTGGCTTCATTCCCAGAGGGGAAAAAAAAGCCTCTGTGTCTCTGTTGTCATTAACGCACTCTCCGTGACATGAACCTGGCTCCCTACCGGACCCATCACAATAACGCAACTCCGCCTGGCTTGGGTTACCTTTTCACCTGAGCGCTATCATATGAAAAAAAAAAATGAAAAAAAAGAAAGGCCTTTCTCTCTCTGGGGGTGGGGGTAACTCAGAAACAACTCAACAGCAGTCAAATCTGCACCTCCGCTGCTGCAGGTCGAGAGGTAAAACCCGGCGTTGTCGATATCAGGCGGGTAAAGCAACGGCGGAGGTCGATGTTGGAGAAGGGGGAAGGGGGTGGCAGACAAATGGTTCAGCTGAAGTCCTACAGTAGTCTGATACAAGGACACTAAGACCGGGGCGGCGTGAGAGCTCCAGAAATAACCCGTCGCCTGGAACACATTCTTGTGGTATCAGTCAATGCAAATGCTTTCTAATTACATTAGTATAAGATGAAAGCCAAATCTATTTTCGGGGAGGTAACGCTACAGTGTCTCACAGCAACGACCCTAAAACTGTGTCGCGTCAGGCAGATCCTATTTCTGTGTTTATAATGTATGAGAATGGCTGCACGGGGAGTTACTGGGAAGAAACACTTTTAAGTCTCGCCTACAAATTAAAAGCATGGCCTGAGGTGTAATGATGTATCTCTTATTTAATCGCATCTCACAGACAGATTGATCATTTTAGCTTGATTTGTGAGGAAAAAGGATAGGCTCCTAAAATGTGCGTGCCTCCCCTTTAAAATCCTCCTGACTCAAAAAGAAGGTCTCACATAATAACTTATCATAAAAATGTAAGAAAATGTGCTCAGTCCCTCACAAACCAGCAGTTAATGTCATTCTATCACGCGCAAGAATATTTACCGGGGCCCATCGAAGTGACCATCCCAAGGTCCTGCATTCAAATCCAAGTCTGCAGTGACTGCCTGCAAAAAATATTACATTTCTCATTTCAGAAGTACAGAGGGCAAAAGGTGAGGCGCCTTATTCTGATAGTTACTTTGAGTCTCTTTAAGCGCAGTCATGTTTCAAAATGACATGCAAAACAAAAAGTGCTCTCCTCGCTACCCTACCCACTATGAGTGACATGTGAGACCTGAATGTAATAAGCTCATGCTCTTGCAGAGAGCCCCTCCCACGGGGACAAGTTCAGCAGGTCCTGTAACACACTGAAAAATAAGGTGAATTCATGAGGAGATGGCTGCCAAACATCCCTCCTCTCACTGTTGTCATTGCAGCACACACCCTAGATATATTTTAAGCAACACATTCAAGTGGGGCTCACTTATGGACACGGCAGAAACAGTTATTCTTAGGCCGTCACGCAAGAAACATAATTGCATGTTAGAAACACAGAACACATTACACACCATCTCACTCATTTGACCTTTGCAGCACAACTGACTCTGCAGTCTGACCACTTTCCCTGCCCCGGCTGGCCTCAGACCAGCTGCTTCAGGGAAACCTCACAGAATAGCAATACTTAACTCGTATGGGGGAACTAGCATACAGCTGTGTATTGCTCTATAAATAAATGGATTTTCGTTGAAATAGGATTCCAATGCTGTTATGCCCATGAGCCGTTTGGTTGTATGAGTGTAGGGGCTTTGTGTGCATGACCGCACAGCCAAAACAACTCATGCTGCTGGATTAATGGGCAAAACCATGTCACAAAACAGTCCAGTGTAACTCAGCACTTTTGCTGAAATGCCATACTTTTAAGTGCCTGGGCTTTAAAGTAAAACTAACTGAACCCCGTGGCCTGCACCCTACTGCTTGAACCACAGCTATTATGTATTTTACAGTACGCTGACACAAATATGTTCATTGCTCCCTTGATCTCAAATTGGCAAGATCTTGTTAGTCTGTATGGAGGAAAAACTCATACTAGAGTAGCTGAGCCATAATGAAAAAAGGATACTGTACAAATATCACACAAAACTAAAATATAGAAAAGTACAAATAATAAAAAGTATATAATATTATAGTGATAGGAGATCAAATAAATAACATAATGTATGATAAGACCACTATAAGCTGTGCCATTTTAGTCCCTTTAGAAACAGTGTCCATGCCTGTCAGAAGTAAAGTACAAGCCGTGAGCTCTCATAGTTCAACAGTTACAGTAAGGGGGGGGCAACGTGAAACGAGGCGCGTTCATTTCTGTTTCTAAACGTAGCTCGTGCGGGAGAGAACGCGAGAAGTCCTGTATTTTCACGCGTGCAAATATTTATTTGTTATATTTCTCAACGGGTGGAGAAATATTTCCAATTCCAAGATGCCGAAGTTACGGAGAACTTAGTGTTGAACCTCGAGAGGTCAAACGACTACGTTGATGACGGGCTGTACATTTGGTAGAGTAATTATTGTGCGCTTCTACAACAATACGTGTAGAGGTTTCATTTACAAACGGATGATAGTGGTGAAGAAGAGCACTGCAACAAATGATGCAACAACGGGAACGCGTTTCTCACCTGTCACGCGCTCTTTCCCGCAACAATTCTAAGAGTTAACAGTTACTTATTAGATACAGACTATGTTCGCTCGGAAATGAAAGCTCCTCAGATTACATTAGTCCCAATTCTTACCGTATGCCTGCTCAGGTGCAACTGCCTGTTTGAGCCTTGCACTCTGGTCTTCATGTCGCTGCGGCTGAGAGGAATGGCACTCCCTGTCTACACGTGTAGGACAGGTGTTACTGCGCCTACGTGCTTGCGTCACACACACAGCCGTCACGTTTTTGTTTTTTTTACCTGTACCTGTCTTGAGTACCACATTCAGCAGGCTACAACATCAGAGCATCTGATTTCAGGAGCTTGTGCGTTAAAGTCAGTGTGCAAGATCTTTCCATGAAATGCAGCCAGTGAGAGCAACGGTTGTGACTTTAATAAAAGCAACTTTAATGATAAAACCTTTATTCATAGCAACACTGCTTGACAGCCTACTGTACATATCAGTGTATGCCTGGGCAAAGCTTAATCAAAACCAAGTGTGTAATACTTAAATATAGATTTGACATAATCTAACAACAGTTAAGTACCACTAGGCCAGACTAGGTCTGATCTACATATACAGTATTATTTAGATAGTGAATTTTCCCGATAAACTCAATATTATTACAACTCAGTAATTCAGTCTAATAATTTATAAAATCGTTCTTATTTTATATGTCTTGTCCATTCACACCAGCGATGCATTAAATGCATGACAGTCATCACACAAAATAAAATAGAAGCATCAAAAATACGCAACTCAGCCAGGAATATTCCTTGATAACGTGGTGTGAGAAAATAAAATCAAATTACAGCAATTAATAATTATCAAAAACACATCCTCTTCTCATATGTACACTGTTTCTGAGACTATCCAAAGAGGTAAAATAAAAGTTGGTTTCTACTCCTGTGTCAAGGGCTCATGGGCTCCGGAAGACTCATGGAAGGCACGATCGGCTCCTCCTGCAAGGATAAGGGCTGCAATTAGGCTCATTTCTTTTTCAGAATGCATTTGTGTTGCCCAAGTCTTTATAACCGCCATATTAAAACGATCATAGTATGTTGTATTTTGCTTACAGTAGTTGATATATTTTCAGAAGGATTAAGGCACTGCTGCGGATTGCTCTCCTCCCATTTGAACAATCCCACCAGGAGAGGAAGGTTCATCCTTTCCCCCCTGCGGTGTGAAGCCTTTGTCCCCATCCACCTCGCTCATTTCGCTCTCCTGTGTGTGGTGGAGAAGAGACACAATGCATGCAATCACTGAGTGTGCTAGTCAACAAAAAGAGGCAAGAAGAAAGAAGATACTGCCGTGCCTATTTTAAAGGTATTTTAAGCTCCTGTACAACAACATTGTGTGCAAATATCGAGAATTCTGCAAGAGTAAACAAAAAGAGGGTCTACACCTTCTAATACTGTGAAGATAGTATTTCTGCAGCTCACGTGAGCAGCATCATCATAGCCTTTATAAGGCTCTCAGGGAGCAGATAGTGCCACAGGTCAAGGTATTTAAGAGGGATGAGCTGCAAGCACGATTCTTCGGCAGGCCATATGGCCAGCCCCACACAGCCCCCAGGACAAAAGCTTATTGTGTAGTGTATTCCAATGAGAGAAACCTATGTATATAAGGCATTCAATACCGCTGAACATACAAAGCACAGGGTGATCACTATTGGCCTAGAAGACCACAATGTACTTTGGTTTGTTGCTATGGTCTTTCTTTCAAGTTGATCAGATGTCAATAAAGGCATTGGTTGGTTAGGCCTGGGTTCACTCTTCTTCAGTATTTATCTCAATAGCATTGGTCAAAATGTGCCAAACGTTATATATATTTAGGTATATTAATTGATGACGGCCTTTTTTATGCCGCAAAACCTTGAAAAACTTTTTAAAAATCCTTGAGCTTTAAGGCAGGGTTAAGAAACAAATTGTGTTTTCCTTTAGAGTCTAGAAAAAGACTTTTTGGTGTTATGTTTTCCCTTGTATTTCATTGTGTAAGTCTGTTGTATTGAATATCAGCTCCGGGGTCTGCACATCACAGTGCACTGAGACTTGCTACAGTACAGCCCACGCTCATCACGGCTACATCGTGTTCCAGGGCCGGCCAACCATCTCCGTCCACAAGTCACGGGTCAAGGCACAGTCACAGGTATACTTTAATTTAAAGGGCTGTACTGGAAAAGACACTTCTGTATTTATTTTACATAGGTGGATTGCAGCAGTCTAAAGTCCCGAGAGCAATTTATGCCGACTGTCCCTAAAGGTCAGACAGAGGTGTGCATTAAAGCCTTCGTCATCTCTGCACCTTCTGTGTGGAACAGCCTGCAGAAAGAATTAAAAGTTAAGGAAGTCGTCGCTCTTAGTGAGTTTTAAATTGGTGTTCGGACTATGGAAGTTGAATCTATTGGAAATACGTTTATTTAGGGTTAAATAGGATAAATCAAGATTAAATAATGCATGAAAGCAAACAAACCAAACATTTCTGTGTCTTTCTCAGTGTTGAACCCAATGGATTTGGGAACACAGCAGACAGTTCATGTTAAAGCCCCAATAGTTTCAAGTCAAATGGTCACAGGAACTATCAGTTGTCAGTTTTATGTGTTATGTTTTTTTTATGGTTTTGCTGATGCGGTACCAACATGCAACAGTTGCAAACCTGGTTTGGGTTGAAAACAAACCAGTAGCAGGACGAGTGGCACTTCTAGATTGTTCTTTCAAGGGAAATTAAAGAACAGCTTCCACTTCACATTCAATTCACATTTAATTCTGTTTATGAATTAAAGTAAAAAGAAAAAGCAGTGAATCATTTGCAATTACAGTCGTCTCAAGAGTGGAGGCCAGTCCTTTGCTGCTTCCATCTTTTGTTAGATATTTAAACAGAGGAGTGCTATGATAAAACAGAAAGCATCACACAACAACAGCTCACCTTGGACTCAGATAATCCTGTTGACTCTTTGACTGAAAAGTGACCTGTAATTGGAGAGGTCGGTGACACTGGCCAGGGAGGAGACTTTGGCCCATGGGACAGGGACTGGGTCCTTTTGATAGCGGAGGACACCGCCTGGGCAAAGCGGGACGGGGTGCTGGGAGAAAAGGGCCTAGGGGCTGCAAAGCTCCTCAGTTTTTCCAGGCTTAACCCTAAGGTCGGCTCTTTTGACGACACACTACTTTGCCTCGTCACTCGCATGATGGGCGCAGTCTTGTTGTCGTCCTCTTGAGGGCTCTGCTCGACGGGAGCGCCCCCTGTTGCCTCTTCTCGACACTGCACAGGAGGCGGGAGAGGAGGAGGCGGCAAGTTCGCTCTCTCTAGACTTCCTGGAGCCTCCCTCTGGCTGGGCCCAGCACTGGCACTCTTGACTGCCGCTGAGGTTACATAATACCCAGGTGTTCTTTTGTGCTGTGCCAAGCGGAAAGAACCAGGCTTCGGTTTTGTTGCGGGTGGAATTTTCATCTCCTTGACCTCTGCTGGTGAACCTGCTTGGGATCCCCCATTAGTCGGGGATGAGATCTTGTCATCTGCCGCAGACAAACCTGTCGGTGTTGACGGGGAAGGAACGGATTCCGGTATACTTCCGTTAACAGTGCTCTGGGCGGGTGTAGTGCTATTAGACATCAACGAGGCTTCCCTGGGTGTTGCAGACTGCAGCTCTGTCTGTTCCATTGGCAGCTCTGGCTGCTCCTTCTGTGCCGCACAGTCCTCCAGCTGAAGAGGAACAATATCTATTTCCTTTTCTGGAGCCGCAGGAGGACACTCCAGAGTCAGCTCAACTTCAAAGTATCTCAGTTTCTCCAGAGATTTCTGAGGCACAATAGTGTATGTTGTCATCCCCACTTTGGGAATGTAGTCCCTTGTCAGCTCGTTGGAAGGCTTGGGCTTTGGCTCAGAGTCCGTGGCATAAATAGAAGCCGCCTTTGTTACAGCAGGGGCACATGGCGTTGATTCTTGGCATGGAGAGGTCTCTGCGGTGTGGGCTATGGCACGTTTGAGGTCAGCGGGGTTCGGTTCTTCCGTGAAAGTGGCCATATCTCTCTTCTGCCCCGCTGATCCGAAGCCAAGTGGTGTAGCCGAGGAAGGAACGTTGTCCCCGTGTTGTTGCGAAGGCGTGGGGAGTGGTGTGAAATCTGTTTGCACCTGAGCATCCTCTCCAGTGGGGTGTGATGTGCCGGTGGCCACTAGGCTCTCCAAACTGTCAGTCTCCTCCCGGGGGGCTTCAGTGTTCGCCTGAACAGAGGCCTGTGCTTCTGCATCCTGCATTACGGGCCGGACCAGTGAAAGAGGGGGGCTGCATTCACCTTCGACACTTTCTGTCGCGGATTCTTCACATGTGGGCTGTTGAATTGCATCTTCAACTTGACATGGGCCACTCTCTGTATATAGCAAAAGCATTCATGATTTCAGACAAGTTTGTTTCGATTTACTTTGAGGAACAAAAACACCTAAAAATAACATGTTAAAATATATTGGCATTATTCTTGAACACATGAACAATATATAGCAAATATAAACCAAGCGTAAACCAACCAGTTTCTGCCAGTTCAGATGAGTCCATCTCAGAGGCTGTCCTCAGATCACCGTGCATGTCTCTGCAGAATGCATACAAACAAAGGGAGTTAAAAGCGTTGCAAATACCGAGGAAGAAAACACGGCTCGGCCTCGGGAATCCTTATTAAGAGTTCGTACTTGCCATCTGAGGACAGATCACCAGGCTGATCTTCCCCGGCGCCGTCGACGGACGGCATGCTCAGCGTCTCGGCGTTTGGGGACGGGGAGTGCAAGGAGACGTCGACTGACAGGTTGAGGCTACTGTCCTCTCCCTGGGTGTCACTCGCGGTGCCGGAGATTACGGAGGCAGTCGTCTCCTCTTGCTCCATAATCTCCTCCAGTGTGTTAGGAGCGGCACCCCCTGGAAAAAACGACAGCATGAAGAAGCTCCGGTGAAGGCACTCACATTTTTCAAACAATTTTGAAAAAACAGCTTAAACTCTGTTGAAGATTTAATCTAATTAATTCCAATAGAATCTTTTTTATTCATTATTATTATTATAATCCCATTATTATTTTATACCCTACCTCCTCCTTTAAGCAGGAGGGACTAAAACTGGTATCTTAAACATTCATTTCACAAGTCATAAAACACATGCATCGTTTCCAATAAATACTCCTGACAAGCGAATTCCACTTCATGAAGTCATCTTTCACATCTCATAGGCATATCCAAGGCTACTCTAACAAGGCTGGAGCTTCTGGCTGCACTAGGCCTGTGATCTCTATATCAGCAGAGCAGCACTGGGACACTGGGGGAGGAACAGACAGTTATCTTCCTCTGTGAACTTGATGTCTCTGAAAAATCAGGCGCAAAGGGAGTGGAAGGAGACGATGGCGTGTACATGCAGAGAGCAGTCAAATGTAATTTTTTTTCTTTTATTGATGAGATGTGGGAGACTCACTACTAGCGAGGGGACTCTTGCAGAACAGCTAACAAAGCAGGTCTCTGATACACTGCGTGACGCAACAACACTGTACAAAAATGTAAAGAAAACAGGAAACTTAAAAGACAGAGGCATCTGATAAAAGACAGAAATAGAATCAACACGTTACAGTGTAGTGGTTTTTAAATTTAAGTCCACAAGAAAGAAAATTACATATCTTTAGGGGTCATCTGCGGGAGATACACTATATTTTTTGCAATGTCGGATTAAAACGAACTAAAAAAACTCAACCTTTTCTAAGGCTGTAAGTGCACTAGATAACCCGTCTCTTATGTCTACCACATGTCTACCACAATCGTTTTAAAGAATTCTTAGTTTTTTCCTTAAAGAGTTTAAAGAGTGGCGGATGGGTGGGGTTTGCCACATACAGTGAGTGCCAGAAATGTTAAAGACAATCACAGGAAAGTGTGTGAAAGTGAGTTTATTACACTGAACCAACAGTGAATAGACTTGATATGGCAGAACCCACCCATTTACTCCAAACAGGTTAAAGCCAATGCTGAGAAAAATGTCTGGTATACTGTATATGTAGTAAAGTAGTACCCAGAATAACACACACACACAATTTTATAGTAGGGCACAATTTGTCAAAATAAAAAAGTTAAACATATAAATAAATAAATTAAGCACAAGAGAAAAACATATTATAAGGAATAATGAATCAGGAAAACAAATGAACACACAACTAAGAAATTAACATTCAACAACTATAGTAAAAGATTCACAGATATTTAAGAAATGCTAAGGAATTTAGAATGTGGCAACACTGAGCTTTTAGGCCTTTGGACTTATACTGAAACATTGTAAGTTTGAAATCTACATTTTATGGTGGTTTTGACGGCTATTGCAAAGACATTTCACAGTATTTGTATAAGCATGCATTGATTTGCCAGCCAGATGACATGAGTCTGAGTACTGGAAAAGGAGCCAGAAAGTCTGAAAGTCTGAGCCTGAAAGTCTGCATCATGAAAGTCAACACATGTAGATACTACAGGCAGAGAGCAGGTGGAAGAGGAAAAAGCAGGCGATCACAGACAGGAGTTGAAATGCTTGAGGACTGAAGAAATGATAGGAGGCAGCACAGAACAGAGGAAGATGGAAGCAGGAACAGCGCGGGACAGATTCTTATTCACCTTCCACAGATGACTCACAGTCTGCAAGGTTAAACAGAGGGCTTGCTTAATGAAATCATTTTCCATTCGCCGACTACCATGCAGTTCCCAAAAGATCAGAACTGTTCACTCTTAACATAACCCCCCCCCCCTTAAGCGCAAATGGTCTGTATTCCCTCACATCATGCGTTTCAAATGTGTCACCGTCTTATAATGACCACTAGGAGGCACAAGAGTCAAGTGAAATTAAAACGCTAGACTTCAGCTGCAAAGTTTGCCATTGGTTTGCCATGGCGTTTAAGTTGTTGACTTTGAGATCAAAGTACGCATGTCCAAATGTCACACACTAAGAGATACTTTGCTTTCCCAGCAGTGAAACCGCCTAAATTAAGATAAAATCAGCTCGACAGAATCATTAAAACTCTAGTATAAAACACTGATAAACATAGTTGAGAAATGTAAACAAGGACAAACCTTGCAAATTCCCATCGAGAGAAGCTTTATCTTGGCCAGCGACACTCGGGGATGTGGGGGGTGGAGGAGCCTTGCGCTTGGTTCTCTTCAGGGAAGACTCTGAGGACCCGCGACTCAAACCAGACAGCTGCACGATGACGAGATTGAATAGAACATTGTAATTAATGCGCCTGAACACAGGAATCGTTCGCAAAAATCAACACTCATGCCGATAATCAGTGCACTCACCTGGTCGCCGTCCAGTTGGGCCTCGGGTTCAGAGTGGAGTGTCTGGCGGAAGCCGAGGTCGGACGGGCAGCTCTGGGACACCAGAATCGGGGGCTGGGGTGCACGCCTCTTCTTTGGCACATCGGTGGGCGTCGTGGGAGAGATGAATGGAGAGGAGTTTGAGCTGGGCAAGGCCATGCTGAGGGGTCGAGGCTTGCTCACGAGGACTGGGGAAGCTGGGGCACTGGCTGTCATTGCCTTTAAAGAGCAAACACCCAATCAGAACATGATAAGAGGTTTCCAGAAAAAGTACGTCAGCCAATGGCAGACCAAAGTAAACAACCCTCCCTCTGTGCATTTTAATTCATTTGTAGCTGCATCTTTACATCACAAATGGTAAATCTTATTATTGTATTGGTATTGAATCATCGACCCAATATCTACCTGCCCTGACTTTTTCTTGCTTTTTCTGAACATGCTGAAGAGGCCTTTGTTTTCTTGCTCTTTCTGATTTTTATCTTTGCCCGGCATCACTGCGCCTGAAAGTGAGATGGCATGAGTC